>CAUOFW020010202.1:0-273550 GCA_963454935.2 Ilex paraguariensis
CCCAGATCCTCCATTTTTTATTAAAAAAATTCTCATAGAAGAAAGAAATCTGTTACTGGCATTTTCATTAATATTATATAAGCAATACAGTAATTTTCACATAGTATAATGATGTGTTAATTATAGTTGCACCCTTCAAGTTTATGTCACATTCAATCAATTATCTTTGGTTTTAGTTTCAACAATTTACTCCCTCAAAGTTTGAATATTTATAAATTGAGTCAAGTTGTTATTTTTGATAATAAAAAATGACAGAAATTATTCATTTGTAAATCAAATGATCTCAAATTCCATAAAGAAACAAGATCACCGTTCACATCATTTTTACCTTTTGAATAAGAATGGGGAGATTTTTGACGTGAAGAAAAAATTTTGAGTTCAGAGTAATTTAACATTTTCAATAAATTTGAGATTATGTTACTTAATTTTCATTATTTTTCATTGTATAAACTAATAATTAGACTTAATTGAAAAATGTATAAACTTTGAGAGGGTAATTTATTAAAATTCAAAGCAGAGGGAGTTGATTACAACTTGATCCAAATTTAAAGGGAGCATTTTGTAATTAACACTATAATGATTTGATTAAAGTGTTCATTTCTACTACATTAAAACTTCTTGCAATACTCTTGTTCTAAACACAAGTTTAATCATTAATATCCAAAATTTGGTCATTTAAAAAAAAATCAAAATCAAGACAATATTTTCAAACTCTTATTTACTAGTGATTTTAGTATTTGAAACAAAATTAAAAATCTAAAATACCTTCATATAATTTCAATTGTTCAAATCTAACTTGACTTACTATATCTAGTATTATTATATTATTTCTAAAAAATATTCACTTGACTCTTTGACACGGAATGAGAGGAGGAGACTATAGAGGAGATATCATTATTTTTTTTTTTTTGATTGAAGATATAAAAAAAACATGAGATTTTTTATATTGACCTATGGTGTGTGAATTCTCTTTCGGTTTCAAATTAGGTGTATGTGTATGAATTCTCTTATTCTTTTATTCGGTAAGTAAATATAAAAAAATGGGACAAAACTTACTTACTTAAAAGGACTAAAAAAATATTGGGCCCTGCGCAAATGGCTTAGTTGGCTTTTAAATCAAGCCGTTTTGCGTACGAGGAATGGAATAATGTAGAAAGTGTAATTCGAGACACTATATAGCCTTAGCGTGTGTGATATCCCTTTAATTACTTTGAAATAATAAGATAAAGCTACAGCCAAAAAAATTACAACATTAAAACCACCTTTATTCCTTTTTGAATCTTGATAATTTTATGGGTACAAGTTATAAAAGATATATCCTTTATGAATATCTTAATCTCGACATGAATAACTTATCTTTACTCGTATTAATATAAGATTAGTTGAAATGCACGTAAACTAACCTAAGATTATTGAATAAATAAAAAAATCCTATTGAAGCAAAACTATCTTGCATCTCATGAATATTCTATTTTTAACATGAATATCTTGTTTTTGATCACACTACGGAAGATATTAGTTAAGGTGCGAGTAACTGAGCTAAATACCCTTGACTGTTAAACAAATAAAATAATATTATTGAAACAAAACTATCTTACATCTCTTGAATACCCTAATTTCAACGTGGATATCATGTCTTTGATCATACTAAAAAATAAATTAATCGAAATAAGTATAAACTGACATAAATACTCATAATTGTTGAACAATCAAAAAAATCTTATTGAAACAAAACTACGATGCATTCACATCTCCCCTTGGAAACACCATAAGACCAATTACCACATTGCCATATGCCACCGCAACATCACAAAGTCCAATTCTAAAGGATAATATTATCGAAAAATATTGGTTTAAAAGTTATTATTATTTTTTAGACTTTATGATTGGATAGTATGTAAAATGAATGTATAAAGTAGTGATCGTGATATTTTAAAAATCAAAAGCCGTGGTTCTGTAATTAAATTATATAATGGAGGTGTCATCGGAATTTAGCCATTTGTTTATATTTTTGAGCTACCAAATTCAATTTAAAATTGACAAATTATTATTAGAAGAATTACATTCAGACTATCTGAAGTTTGTCATTTAATCACTTAAACCTCCTGACATTTGAAATATTACACACAAACCTCCTGAGATTTGTACGCACATAACACTTAGTTCCTGTTGTAAATATATTCATTAATAAATTACACTTACACTCCTCTAAATTTTGTGGGTATATATTACTTAGACTCTTTAAATTTAAAATATTATACTTAGACAAAAAAATACTCCAATTAAATATAAAATATAAAATATTTTAAATTTTACAACCAAAACTCATGTTCTATTGTATCATTTATTGAAGTAAAATTAAAATTAAAAATTTATTTTTTTCTTAAAAAAATCATAATTAGTATACAATTATACTGTTTATTGAAATAAAACTAAAAAAATATCAAACAATGGGTATAAGTCATTCATAAAAAAAATTAAACAAAGAATCAAAATGTAATGAACACAATATTTTTTAGATTTAATTGAGGTAGTTTGGTATTTTAATTTTGTCGTTTAAACGACTAAATTAAATTATAATAGATAATATAATTGTATATTAATTACAATTTTTAAGAAAAAAATGAATTTTTTTTTATTTTATTTCAATAAATGATACAATAGAACATGAATTTTTGTTATAAAATTTAAAATATTTGATATTTTATATTTGATTGGAATATTTTTGGTCTAAGTATAATATTTTAAACTTAAAAAGTCTAAATATTATATACCTATAAATTTTAGGAGATTTAAGTATAATTTATTAACCGATATATTTACAACAAGGATCTAAGTGTTATATATGTACAAAACTTCAAAGAGTTTGTGTGTAATATTTTAAATATTAAAAATCTGAGTAATTAAGTCATAAATCTCATAGGTCTAGATGTAATTCTCTCTTTTTATTATTGTTGAACTTGAACCTACACTGGGAAAGATGGGCGAAGCTCCATCAAAATCACCTGAATACGATAGAAGACCAGATATCGCGATAAATTGGACGGCACATATCTTCTATTTAAAGACAAAACTACCCTTCATCATCGAAACAAGGACAGCACACCCGTACAAGCAAAATGAAAGAGGGAGAGAGAGAAAGAGACGCTTTGTCAGTACAGAAGGTTTCATACATACTTTCATCACTGCTTCTTTCATTCAATACGTCTCTCTTTTTCTCTCTCTCTCCATCCACACGCACGCACTCATAGTCAGAAGAGCCTTCAAACAAAATATTCTCTTTTTTCTCGCCCATACCTATATCTGTATCCACACAGCTGTGTGTAGTTTTATTTTATTTTATTTTATATTTATGTCTATGCCTTGTATGATTCTTCTGGTACATCTTTGAGTAAACTCGACCGAGTTATGGGGTGTTGTGAATCGTCTTTCTTGAATGAACCTCTTTCAGAGAAGGAACAACGCTGCGGCCAGACCCATTCGCATCCGTCAAATGGTACAGCTACTGGTGGCGCCGCCGGAGGAGACGAAGTCCCTGGCGGTGTACCGGCCTTCTCCGAGTTTTCACTTGCCGATCTTAAAGCGGCTACCAACAACTTCAGCTCCGACTTCATTGTCAATGAGAGCGGCGAAAAAGCCCCAAACACGGTCTACAAGGGGCGTCTACAGAATCGCAGGTGGATCGCTGTCAAAAAATTTTCTAAAATGGCCTGGCCTGATCCTAAACAGTTCGCGGTATTGAATTTTATTTTATTTTAAAATTTTGATTTTGTGGATGATTCTATTGAAAATACGGTTTAATTTGATGTTGTTTGTTTGATTCTTTTCTTTAAAGGATGAAGCATGGGGGGTTGGGAAGCTGAGACATGAGAGGCTTGCGAATTTGATTGGATATTGCTCTGACGGTGATGAGAGGTTGCTTGTTGCTGATTATATGCCCAATGATACACTCGTGAAACATCTATTCCACTGTATGTGTAATTGAATTGGAACCAATTCTTGCTTCACTTGCTGCTATGTTAATTTAATAATTAATTAGTTCACAATTCTGAATGGGTTTGCCATACAAGGGTTGCAATGAGTTTTATTACATCGTCGGCAGGCTTGTTATTAGTTTTGCTATGTAGTAAGGAGTCTGGTACAAAACACGAATGAAAAAAATTTAGCCAAGGGTACAAAAAATTTTCCCGAACCTCCATCAATGGAGGGTAAATTAAGTGTAAATTTCACACACAAAAAGAAAAAAAATTGGTTCAACTATGAGAAGTATATTAAGATCAAGACTTAATTACTATATGAAATTTGAATCCAAAATCAATTTAGTATGAAGTCATAAACAAAATATGAATAGACGAAAACAATAATATTTTTATACCTCATTTTACTCAATTATATTAGAGAGAAACACCACAACGTTGTTTCACATCCCAAGAATTGTTTATAATTTATTTTTTCTAATGCAAATTTCTAAGCAATTCCTTTTAACCATGTTGAAAAATTGTTATATTTGGTAGGGTGGCCATGTTTAAAATCTCAAGAATCGTAATTGATAAATTTCTATGTAATTTCTTTTTAATCTTGTTGAAAAATCGATATTTTTTAAAGGGCATAAACACTTCGGGGTTAGCATATTTTATCATTTGCATCTACTTATGTGTCACTGGATTATGGGTCACTTACATACAAAAAAAAGAATTGGGACAACTACACAATTATATTTAACAAAATGTTAGAAAGTATATTAAATAACAGAGTAATTGTCTTTTGGTCAATATATATGAGTTAATAAATTTCACAGTTGTTTTACTCAGTCCAATAACAAAATATTCGTTTTGTAATTATGTATGTTTGCAATCTTTGTAATTATGTATGTCTGCCACATGTTATCAGGGAAAAATTATTGTTGACTACTATAATCTTTTAGTCTTAAAATTCACAGTAGATAACTAAACATAAGATTTTATCACCATATAGTACTAAATTTCATAGGAATATATAATTATATCTATACTTGTGATAAATTATATAATTTGCATATAAGGCATAAGTATTTGTAACATATTCTCGATGAATTTGAGTCTTATTTTTTTTAGAAATGTCATGTCCGCATGTCTGTGTCATGTCTTATAGGTGTCTTGTGTTCGTATCCATACTTCTTTGCATATACATAATCCCTCAAAAGTCAGAGGGGGCAACTGCCCCCTCTACAACACATGTAGCTCCACCCCTGCTGACAGGAGCTCCTTCTAGTAAGGGAATGATTGTTTTACTTTCCTCTTGCTTCTGGATGTTTGCAACTTATATTGGAGTGTGCATAATAAGTAGCCAGAGGTTTGGAGATGTTTTCATGTATTTTTTAGAACATTTAGACCAGGGGAAGGCAAAGTCCAAATTTACATTGGTTATCAACCATACTTCTGTAAAAGTAAGTTACGTGTTATTTGCTTGTAGAATCTTGCCGTGCTTGGTGCATGGTAAAAGCTTGAATTGCCAAGTATGAGGGTGCAGGTTCAAGTCTGAGAGCAACTATTTTGTGCTATTTTTCTAAAGGTTAGGTCTTTCTCTAGTATACTCTGAGCACCGTGCATTGATAGCATCTGTAATGGCTACTGTCTGGCCTTTTCTGTTTATTAAAATGGAAAGGCAGTTCAACAAGATGAGGGGTATAGTGTACGGTGTGCTTTGCAACTAGCTAATACATATTAAGTCGAAGGAACATATTGCACATTGATCTTAACGTTTGCTATGCTTTGTGGTGCTCAGGATGGTTGGAATGCCATCATTTTTGTCCCTTTGTGCCACGTTTAGTGTTATGCTCATAGTAGTGCTAGATGCCTTTTCTCTTGGTCAACGGAATCCATCTTCACCTGAATTCTGAGCCAGTAAAGTAACAAACTTCAGTCAAGACAGTGTCATACCATCTTAGCCTTTTCATTCAGTTATAATTATGATCTTGCTTATTTGTTGCTTAAGTTGATATATGTGTTGTGGAAGTGGGTATTAAAGGCTCGTCATCATTTCTTTCACAGGGGAGAATCAAACCATCGAGTGGGCTATGCGTTTAAGAGTTGCTTTGTATATTGCAGAAGCATTGGATTATTGTAGAACTGAAGGTCGTCCATTGTATCATGATTTGAATGCTTACAGGGTTCTCTTCGATGAGGTGTAATGGATCCCTTTACTCCACTTTGAAGATATCTATTATATGTTTTTGCAGATATTAATTATCTGATTGTCTAAAACATATTTGCTTGCACCAAGACTAATATCACAGTGTCTATTGGTTTCAATGGAAGTGATGTGGTAATATGGTGGATGGTTTGTGCAGAATGGTGATCCTAGGCTTTCATGTTTTGGCTTGATGAAAAATAGCAGGGATGGCAAAAGTTATAGCACAAATCTTGCATATACACCTCCTGAGTATTTAAGAAATGGTACTTATTTCTTTTTCTTGTTCTGATTCGCATCATATATGTTTTGTGTGTTGTTCACTCCAATAGTCATACTTCCTCTCAGTTTTGAGGCCAATTACATTAGGCCTTCTGATGCAGAGATATTATATTTTAAATGTTCCATGACATATGTATTGTCATGCAGGGTGTTTAACATGAAATTTAAATGCTGTGTCATTGATCCTAATCAGGCCAAAAAATTGGGGCAAGCCTTGCGCATATGCAAGGTATGCCAGCGTAAGAAAGCCCTAAATCAACATCATTGTCGAATAACAGAATTTATTTTTAATAATCAACAGCAGAAAAGAATTCCAACTGTGTTATAAACTAGCATTGACAACTACAAAATAAGATCGTAGACAACAGATCTTTATTTACATTTATCTACTGCGTTTTCACTTACCTATGTTTTGAAAATTTTCTTGTGTCAACTGTCAAGGACCAAGACTTGTGGAGTTGAGTTGAGTAAACTTCCTGACTTGGCTTGCCTTCACTTTCTTTACTCTTTCTCTTTTTTTTTTGGTCCACATTTTGAATTGAATGAGGTGGACTTTAAGAGACTCTTAGTGAACAGAACTTCCATGATATCATTTTTGTATGAGTGACACGGTGCTGATTGATAGCTCTGAAGGCCATTGTAAAGTCCTGAAAGGTTATATCGTCCATACAATGCCATTTGTAGTTGCGAAAGGAGTTACCAATATGATAACATTGTCTTTATTCTGTGGTATGCGATGTTACCTTGTTTAGCACTCATCAGTGAACTATAGCTATCTGCATAATGTCAGGCATTGATCCTACAATCTCATATGCTGCATAGAATTTTGGGCTTTAATTTCTTGGTCTTTTTATGTTGGACTGCAACAGCTAAAAAGTCTGGGCATATAGATTCAGCGAAAACAAATGCCTGGTAGAGTTATTACCACTTTGGAAACTTAGAATCAAGGTAGGGTTGTCTACCGTGGCACATTTGGTGAAAATTGATTGTAAAGTATTAATGCACTCCCATAACTCTATCGAAAGATGAGCTAGTCAGTTCTTGTGTATGAAAAAGCGTTGCTCTGTTGGGTTATATTGCATGACATCTATTATGGGCTACATGCATAACTAATTTTCTTTTCCTTTTTGTTTGTGTATCATATACGTTCTGTGATAGCAATATCATGTTCTTTTAAAATATGCGTTACTTGCCTGAGAAGAAATTACCTGTGTTTTAGGGAGGGTTACTCCGGAAAGTGTTAGCTTCAGTTTTGGTACCGTCCTTTTGGATCTTCTAAGTGGAAAGCATATCCCTCCAGGCCATGTAAGTATTATGCAACTTACGTCCTATCTTTGGTTTTGTTGTGCAAGTGTTCTTTCCCTAACCTTTTCTTCAGTTTGGGACTTTTAGCACCATTTCCCAAGTCACTGGGAATATGTCTTGCATTCAGGCTCTTCTTGTTCCTTGGCACCTTCAGTTTACCTAAAGGAGCTAGGGAAGATGGTAGAATATTTTAACTGTGACAACCCACCAGCATAGCCTGCTTCTTTATTTATTATTTTGGGCTATTACAGAGCCTGCTTCTTCTTTTTGCTATTGCAAAGCCTGCTTCTTTGTAAAGACTGGTCTAACCCATATCTACATTATGTCTTACATTTGGAGTCAATCATCGTGTAGAAAAACTCAGGCTCCATTCCATCTAGGCCACGCCACATCTTTCCTCTGCAGTAAGGCTGCATTTTCATTTTGTATGTTGGACCATATTTAAAAGGCTTCCATAAATTGCTTTATGAAGATTTTAGGCAGTTCTTCGTTGGATGAACTTTTCTCATTGATAGCTAGTGCTATTTTCTCATCGATAACACTATTTACATGGGTGTGGCTAGGGAACATGGGTGGGTGGTTGTGCCAGTTGAATACCTAATTCCTTTCTTTCTGGGCATAGGACTGCAAACTACCATTGCATATTAATTTTAGAGTATTAAAATATTTAGTTGGAGGTGGATGATCAGTTAGATTCATGCTTACTTGTTCTAGGACTTGGCAAGACATGGTAGATTCTAATCGATCTACACATATCGTATGTCCAAGCTCACTAGAGTTGAGTCTATGCCATCATCACTCTTTGTTGACCTATTGATTCATGCTTTAAGTGAAACGTGGAATGAGTTCATGTATGGGCTTGTAACAATTCTTCTGTTTCAGTTGATCTCACAAATTTTTTTGGGTTTCCTATTTGAAAACAAAGAGAAGTAGGATATGTATATGACATCTTTGCCATTTCATCACTTTATTATTCACCTTTTACCAGCATTGGATGGGCCATGGTTAGCTTCCAGAGTCGAGATAATCCTGAGAAATGTGAAATTAGTAAGTTTTGATGTACTTATCTTAAATCTTTGTATATGCAGGCACTTGATATGATACGGGGCAAAAACATTCTTTTGTTGATGGATTCACATTTGGAGGGGAACTTTTCAACAGAAGAGGCCACTGTGGTTTTTGAGCTTTCTTCAAGATGCTTGCAATACGAACCTAGGGAGCGTCCAAGTACCAAAGATCTCGTTGCAACACTTGCCCCGTTACAAAATAAAGCTGATGTATATCCTAATCTTTGCTTCTTCCCGTCTACTTCATGCAATGATAGTTTCTTTCCCGAGTGTCTGTTACTTGGTGTAAATGCTGCTGGTTAATGTGTAAGAGATATGATCCGAGGTTTCATGCAGATACACTTTAGTGAGTTAATATTTTTGAATCAGATGGTTACTTTTGGTTTTATGGTTCAGAGTATCGGCCGATACCATACAAGTCGGCCTAGTCGTATCCGACTCTATGCCTTCTGAGACAATACTATTACATGATACGTATAAACTCCGAGTCTTGTACGACTTGACTGAGTTATCCGAGTTGTATTCGAGTCAATCCCGAGTCGCCGAGTAATCGCCGCCAAATTGGCCGATATGGTTCTACGATGGCATGATATGACTAAAATTTTTTGTCATGTTCAACATTTTCTCTTAGGTCGTATGTGTTTTAGATCTCTCCGAGTCGATGGTTGATATTGTGAACTTGAACCATGGTTGGTTTTCCTAGCCGTATAAAAAGGTTTTACCCGCAGGCTCAGCACTGTTTTCCCTTTTACTTTCCCCACATCTTCTTCTTGTTGTGTGTGTTTTCTGTTCATTTGTCTGTGTGGGGTTTGTTTTTTTTTTTTTTGGGGGGGGAGGGGATGGTTTTATTTTGCGCTTCTAATTTGCTGTTCTTTTCTTCATTGCTCAGCTTGCAAAAGCACTTTTCAGAAAAACAGTCATTTGCCTTTGCTTGATTAATTTAGGGTTCATGGAAATACTAATTAGCTTTTATTTAGCACTTTGAAAATCATAAAACTGTGCTTGCAGGTTCCATCTTATGTGATGCTGGGGATTCCAAAGCATGAGGAAGCACCACCTACTCCACAACATCATCTTTCTGCAATGGGTGATGCCTGTTCCCGAATGGACCTAACTGCTATCCATCAGATTTTGGTGAGGACACACTACAAAGAGGACGAGGGAACCAATGAGGTAGTTCATTAATGAAGATGGATTGGCAAATGTTTCTTTTCAGTTTTTATGCTAAACTATACAAGTGGACATTGGTCGTTACAGTTATCTTTCCAAGAGTGGACACAGCAAATGAGAGATATGTTGGAGGCAAGGAAACGTGGGGACTTGGCATTTCGTGATAAAGACTTTAAAATTGCCATTGATTGTTACTCTCAGGTATGCCCTTTTGTAATTTCACTTCGGTTTACTATTTGGGATTGATTCAGAAAATAAGGTTCATAGGCATATTTTTATTTTATTTTATTTTATTTTTGTGTACAGGGTAACAAAAATTAGAAGTAAAATGCTAACTGCATAATCCACCATACTCTGTTTTTTTGCTGGATTGAGATGATAACGAGTATAAATATAGATTGTGTTAGGTTGTAATCTGCTACGGTCTTCATTGAGGACTCATTTAAAAGTCTATGATATTGTAAGATGAGAGATTTCCTGTTGGTCTAGTCAAGTCCTGCAATCAATCGACCAATTTCTTTGTTGAGGAATATGTAATAATGCTGGTCCCAAAGTTGACTATCCATGATTTTCACTTTGTTACACAAATACAAACAGTTATATAACCAAACTGCTAACAAAATGTTAAAGAAAGTTCTTGTTATGCATTGTATTTTTTTCTGTGGATGCATGAATTGGAGGGATAGGGGAAAAGTGATGCAATCACTCAAAGCTGTCTCTCTTTGGGTAAGATATCGTTTTTATGTGCAGTTTTTGGATGTGGGCACCATGGTTTCGCCAACTGTTTATGCACGGCGTAGTCTCTGTCATCTCATGTGTGATCAACCAGATGCTGCTCTTCGAGACGCAATGCAAGCACAATGTGTCTATCCAGATTGGTCCACTGCGTTTTATATGCAGGCAGTTGCTCTTTCCAAGCTAGACATGCACCAGGATGCAACTGATATGTTGAATGATGCTGGTGCACTAGAAAAGAAGAGGCAACGAGGTGGGAGAGGACCATGAGTGCCCAGTGTATCAATTTTTTGTAGTCATGACTCGATCAGTTGTTGTGGTTAGTTATTGTCACAAATGCATTGTTTGTGTATAATTACTTTTGGGAGTGCGGTTGTCGTTGAAAGATGTACACCACAGCAAGGGTGATGCATGTATTCTCTTATGGTAAACAGTGATGTTGATTGTTCTCAAGGATTTGTCAAAATAATTAATTGCTTTTCAAATGATTGGAAATATGTATATGGAATTTGTTACACAGCATGGAATTGAGGCTGAAGACTGCAATTAGGCAACATATAACTCAGCCTTGCCATCAATGAAAAGGCTCATGAACTCTTCACCATCAACAGTCTCTTTCTCTATTAGGAGTTGAGCAAGCTTGTGTAGGATGTCAATGTGGGTTGTCATGATCTGCTTGGCCCTTGAATAGGCGGTCTCTACCAGCTCCCTCACCTCAGCATCTACCACATCAGCAGTTGCCATGGAGTAATCTTTCTGAGATGACATCTGCAATCAAGTCACACAGAATAGTGTTGGTTACACATGCAGAAACTAACCTGACTTACATGAGCCAAGCACAGCAATGACTTACCTGTTGACCTAAGAAGGGATTTCCACCAGGTCCTCCAATGGCGACTTGCCCAATCTTTTTGCTGAATCCAAATCTCTCGACCATTTGCCTTGCAACCCTTGAAACTTGCATGAAGTCATTTGATGCTCCCGTCGTTACATTCTCTTGGCCGAAAATAACCTCTTCAGCCACCCTGCATGAGCAAGGAGGGTGAGGAAGAGACAAGTCAGACCCACAAGAGGCTTGAATTTGATCAGGGTCACACATTCAAAAACATTTCAAAGAGAAGGAAGTTTTTAGAATGCCTGAAGCCAAGTTCCCAAGTTTTAGGAAAGGTAGATGTATGTATAACTAACCTTCCACCAAGTGCAACAGCCATCTGATTCTCCAGGTAGCTTCTACTGTACAGCCCGGACTCAAGCCTCTCTTCACTTGGAGCAAAAAACGTGAGACCACCTGCTTGGCCACGAGGAATGATGGAGATCTTGGCTACAGGATCATATTCAGGCATCAGTGCACCAACCAAAGCGTGGCCTGCCTCTGCAATTCAAAATGCCAATATGCAGTTAACACACCCACAAAATAATCAGAATAAAAGCAAGAACAACATAAAGATGCTTGTTTATGTTTTACATACCGTGGTACGCAACCAACTTCTTTTTTTCATCTGAGACAACAGCATTTTTCTTCTCTGGACCAGCAATTATTCTCTCCAAAGCATCTGATATTTCATCTTTGCTTATTTCCTTAAGGTCACGCCTGGCTGCAAGTATGGCTGCTTCATTCATCAGGTTTTGCAAATCAGCTCCTGTGAAACCTGGTGTTCTCCGGGCAATCTTTTCGAAGTCCACATCCTTTGCTAGTGCCTTTCCTCTGGAGTGCACCTGTCATAGAGAAGGGTATTGATTGGTTAACCAAAGGAATGAACAAAAAGCATGATTGTGATTACCAATGTTCTCGGACTGGATGCTACATGAACAACCCTTTTTTGGACACAATTTATGCACAACTTGAAGCAGTAAAGATTTGAACAGCGTCCCAGCTGCTGAACAGATATAGGAACACACATTGGCAAAGTAGCAGAGAGCCGTACGGGCATAATACCAGATTGATCATCAAATACAAACATGTGTTCCTCTGTGAAACAGCATTTGGCAATACCATCTATTGGACTGATGGACCCTGATTTATAGATTAGACCCCCAAACTAAATAAGAAAAATATTACTAGTCAATTGCCCTATTTCTACAATTTGTAGTATTAGAATTTGGACTAGTTCTTCTTTCAAATTTTTTCTCTTGTCGACTACTATAATTATTAGCCTTCCATATATAGCTTGGACATGCTGATGAACACTACAATATCTAAAGAAAGCTAATGACGAAACAAGTGATAAGAGCTCTTGAGCATAGCTAGCTAACCTGAAGGATCTTGACTCTACCAGCAACATCAGGCCTATCCACGGTAACCTGTCTATCAAACCTTCCTGGCCTCAGCAATGCTGAATCAAGAACATCCGGTCTGTTAGTCGCAGCCAAAACAATAACACCCGAATTACCCGAAAAACCATCCATCTCAGTCAAAAGCTGATTAATGGTCTGCTCTCTTTCATCATTCCCACCTCCGAGTCCTGCCCCTCTCTGCCTCCCCACTGCGTCAATTTCATCAATAAACACAATGCAAGGGGCTTTGGATTTGGCCTTCTCAAACAAATCCCTCACCCTAGAAGCACCCACACCCACAAACAATTCCACAAACTCCGAAGCTGCACACGAAAAGAATGGCACACCGGCCTCACCGGCAACTGCCCGGGCCAAAAGGGTCTTGCCGGTGCCGGGTGGTCCAACCAAAAGACACCCTTTTGGAATTTTAGCTCCTAAAGCAGTGTACTTATCAGGGTTTTTCAAGAAATCAACCACTTCTTGCAATTCCAATTTGGCTTGATCAGCTCCGGCCACATCGCCAAATGTGACACCGGTCTCTGGAACCTCCTGAAACTTAGATTTAGACCGACCAAAGTCCATTGGCCCGCCCAGTCCGCCAGGCCCACCCGGCCCTCCCTGGGCTCGCCTGAATAGAAAGAACAATCCGGCAAAAGCAAGAACTGGAAACAACAAATTCCCGATAAAGCCGAACAACCCATTACCAGAATCACCTTCAGAGACCGAAATATCGACTCCATTCATTGCCAAAATGTCAATTAAGTCAGGGTCATTGGGGACAATTACGGAGGCTCTACGGCCATCAATAGCAGTGAGTTGGAGGGCACCTCCGTCTTTGCTGAATCTAACCCTTTCAACTTTGCCCTTTTTCACAGCGTTCAAGAACTCGCTGTATCGCCATTGACTACCATCCGGGAGGTCAGACGTAGACTGGGTTTGGGGTTTTGGAGCTGTTAAGAGAAGGTTTTGAGAAAAGGGCGACGGGTTTGGTTTGGATTCTTCAACTTGAATTACGGGTGGTGGACTCTGTGGAGTGGTGCTATCCAGGGCTAGGGCTTGCGGGGCTAGTGAAGAGAAGAGCAGGGCAGCTAAAGTGGCCTGTGACGGTATGTTTTTTAGGGATTGGGAATTTGATTTTCTGCTGAGAGTAGATTGAGTCACCGGAAACTTTCTAAATGGCAAAGATTTGGTTGTCTTGGGAGTTGGGGGTGAGAGAAAGATTTGGGTACCCAAGTAGTTTGAGGAGAGTAAGGGGTTACTGATGGAAGCCATGAGGTTGGATTGGTTTCAGAGTACCGTTCCTTCTCTCTCTCTCTTACGGGAAGACGTGGGACGAGTAAGTCTGAAAGTTCAATTATGGATGGGTAGATGAATATGAAGTTGGGAAGATGATCAAACTTGGCTTCATGCTCCAAAGCAAGCCATAGATTAGGGTGTTACTTGGATTGCTTCTACGTGTTTTGAATGCTAGCCAGTCGTGTTGGTTTGATTTTTACCGAGAAAACTCCACATAAGTCTTTAATTTTTTTTTATATATCAATTTAACCTTTAAATTCTTTAATTATATCAATTAAATTATTTTGTCAGTCTTCATTAAATTTTTTAATTAAAAATAATAGAATGCATTACCCATATAATTGAATTACAACTCATTTGTATCGCATAAGAAAATATGTCAATCATGTTAATTATATATAACATAATACATAGAACACGTGTGCATATATGATGCCTGAATTATATTCTAAGATTTACACGTTTTTCAGAAAATAATTATTAAACATATAATTTTGGAAAAATTATTTGTTAATTAGTCATATTTTTATAAATAAGTAGGATCATGTATACGCATGCAATAAAATTTCTAGAAATTGCATTTGACCTTGAAAAAGTGTGAAACACGTAAAACTAGAAATAGAATTCTCCGGATTCTTTATTGAGAAGTAAAAAAAAAAATAGAAATTGATTTACTCGAGGTTTATTGTGAGAGCGGAACATTTGAAATGCCGGTGGACAGAAAAGGATTTGTAGAATTTGAGTTTTGGAGAAGAAGTAAACAAATTAAATCTTATTATTTGGTTTTGGGGAAAAAAAAAAGAAAAATTGGAGGGTATACTAAATTAGACTTAATTGTACAAAAATACACAGAAAAAAATATTGAATAATTAAATCTTTAAATTTGATACTTATTTGTATCTAAATATATTATTTAAATTTTACTGATTTTTTTGTACATTTTTGTCCTCTATTGATTTATTTGTATTTTCTTTGGAAAGTAGTGCATTAAATATCTCCTAATTTTATGGGAGAACTTTAATATTCCATATTTGTATGTTCTCTCTTGATTTATGCGTATTTTTTTTTAAAGTAGTTTTGTTTTCAAATTATATTTAATGCACCTTAATGCATGTGTATTTGATGATCACGTGTATTTGATGATCATAAATTTTTTAGGAAAGAAAATTTTACAAAATGAGTATTTACGTCTTTGCATCTCAGTTGTATACTTTTTTACAATTATGTCTAATTAAGTATACCGACTTCCAAATGACCCAACAAAAAATTAAGAGACTTTTGTCACATAAATGAGATTGTATTTTTGCTAAATCAACGTGATCAACTAAATTACGAGCCCACTTCGGGCCCTAAATATTAAATTTAGCAAGGCCCAACTTTTCGAAAAGAAACGGGCCAAACAACAGGCCCAAAACAAGAATCATTTTGATCAAAGTCCAACAACCAAACCATCAACAGCAGCCAAAAATCCACCCTTCACAAATTTGAAGTATGGTGGTCGCTCATTAGCTGAGTTTTTTTTTTTTTTTTTTCTGTATTCCTGAAAGTATTATTAAGGATAGTTAGTCAAAAGTTAGAAAAAAATCATTCATTTTGAGTGGATCTAAAGTAAATCCTTTAGTATGTGGAAATAAATTCTTTTGAACATGAAAAATCACTCTTTTGGACTACACTTTGAACATGGTAAATCATTCTTTACAGAGATAAATTAAAGAGCAATATCCCGAAATTAGGTTCATTGAGATTTGAGTAGTTTAATAAGCTTTTTTTTTTAAATTTTTAATTAAGAAAGTTTAGGAGTTGTCTACAATACTGAAAAAAAAAATATAAATTACTATGTTTGATTTATAAATTAGTCTCTAGCTCATTCCAAACAAAAAAATACAGTTCGCATCTATTTTTTTAACAACTCATTCAAATATAAAATAATTTTTTTTAACATATTGCAACCATAAAAAATATACCTCATCAACCATTATAGTTAACAATATAAAATGTTTGAAAAATTAACGAAAGAGATCACTTCACCTAGGGGTGGGCAAATCTGAAAATTGAATTACATATCCTGTCTAGCAAAAAATATTCTAGCCCCCCCTTGGGTTTCATTTAACCCATGTAGGTGAGTTAAAATTGATTTTTCAAACTAAATTTCGATAAAATCTAAATAAAATTTTCTATGTTTTTTTAACAGTAATGATATAATAATCAAATTTTGGAATCAAATTTAGAGTCCAAATGATATGACAGCTGACTTGAACTTTGTTTTTTGGTGTCGTGTCATATCATTTGGGCCTCAATAAAAACTCCAAACTTCTTTTTTTGGTACCATGTCATTTGAGTTTCAATAAAAACTCTAAATAATATGTTGTCATATCATTTGAATTTCAAATTTAGTCAGTGTAGTATTATTTTTTTTTTTATTTATCAAACATGAGATATGTGGGCCTCATATGTTTTTTTATTCTATCTTATTATAGTTATTCACCTTTAACCCGCGATTCAAACATACCCTAAATGTATTATTGATATTAAACTTTTCAAGCATATATATAAATTAGGAGTAATTCGCGTCTGAAAATACGATACACGTCAGTGAGAAGTGATGGATTTGAGAAAAAATTCAATGTGAATGATTTTGAGATAGATGTCGATGATCGTTGAATGAGTCTATTTAAGATCGTCAAATAAATTTATTAAAATTAATTATATTTTATATTATAGATTAAATTTGCAAGAAGGTAAAATTATAGACGTACGGGCTGTAAATATTGATTCCACTTGTCCCCAAACACGACGTATGGATTGGATTCGCACGTTCTGTCTGGTGTTTCTCCAAATTTCAAAAGATTACGCCTTTCCAGTTTTGATAACGAGGGCCTGTTTGTTTAAGGGATATGGGTGGTATTAGGGAGTGATATAAAGAAAATAGTACGTGGGACTTATCTTATACCTTGTTTGTTTAATAATTTTTATTCGGTATTATTTTTGGGTCATAGTATTGACTCGGTGTAAACAGTAATTCTAATGTCTTGTACATGGTGCTAAGTAATACTATCTACTCGCTGATATTATATTCTTGGTACAAATGAAATGAAGGTATAAGAGAATAAAATGACACAAATGTCCTCGTATGTGACGAGTTCACGTATAAAAAATTTATTTTGAATTTTTTTTTCTTATATTATATTTAAGAGTACGTTGTCACCTTTTTTTAAAAAAAAATTATTTTTAATTTTTTTTCTTATATTATGTTTAAGTGTACAGTGTTAACAATTTTTTTTTTAAAAAAATTATTTTAAATTTTTTCTTTTATTATATTTAAGCATACGGTGTTAACGGTTTTTAAAAATTTTTTTTAAAAAAATTATTTAAAATTATTTCGTTTTATTATGTTTAAACGTATGGTGTTAACTGTTTTTTTAAAAAATTATTTTGAATTTTTTTTGTATTATGTTTAAGCGTAAGGTGTTATCATTTTTTTAAAAAAATATATTTTTTTAAAATTTTTTCCTTATATTATGTTTGAGTGTACAGTGTTACCGAATTTTTTAAATTTTTTTTAAATGGAATGGATGATGTTAAGGAATAAATGATGTTAAGGATAAAATGATATATTTGTTATATAAGATGTGATAGAATAGATGGTTGTTTGTGGAACCCATTATAATATTTATTGAATAAACAAACAAGGAGAAAGATAGAATAAAAATTTAAAACCAGATATAATATATCATTGGATAAGAGTGAAATAAAAATAATTTTTAATACCACCCAAATTTAATATTCCAAACTAACAGGCCCTGCTGTATGGTAATGGTGGTGGCAATCCACTCGTGAGCAATTAAAATATTCTTTTTTTCTCTTCCGCCTTTAGTTGTCCTTTAGTTATAATTAACAGAGACCCATCACCAACCAAAGGAAGTTTTGTCAACTATGTACACCGTCACGGCCCACTTTATTTTATTTATTTATTTTTTTTCATTCAACGATTAGAGATGTTCGAATTAATTTATATATGCTTCACTTATTTTATTTTTTGATTTGATCAAAGGCAAATCATTCACGTCAAGACTAGAATATTAATGGGGGATCAATTTCTAGTGGTCTGACTCTAAGAGATTGTCAAAATTTAAATTCAAAACGTTTAAATTTTTTTTTTTTTATAACTCGTCTTTGTTGTCACTTATTAACATACCTTAGCGTAGATAATATGAACATAATAACCTAAAACATTTCGTGGTATTGTGCTCCTTATCATTTATTATTTTTAAATCTATACTTTTTAAGAAAAACAAATGAGCAGTGGGGGACTATATATATAAAGTCCCCTTTTTTACTCGACAGGATTAGGTTTGTTAGCACATCTATGTTGTATTCAATGGACCACAAGTCCTTCTCCAATTATGAAGTTAGTGAGGTGAGCATCCTTGAACATTCCTCCAAGTCTAATGAAAGGAGAATGACAGAGGAATGCACTTTAAAAGGCTCATACTTTTCAGGACTAGAAACCTTTTTGATTGAGTTGTGCACACAGAATATCCTTTATTTGAATTGGCAAAACAAGAATTTTATCTAGTTGAATACTTGAAATAACATGTTAATGGATTTGAGGAAAAAATTTATTGTAGCTAAAGCTATTCTATTATCAATCAGCTCGACTAATTCAAAGGGCATAATGTGGTTCAAAACTGCCAATTGTTGACTCTGAATACCTTAGGTCAAGAATAATATAAGTTCAATTATTCCATGACTTAAGGAGTCAAACACCTCCCATAATGATGTTAACATGAGACAAAATCAAACGTATTCCCTTGAGTAGAATGGTACCTCTCATACATGTTCATTCATATTATTACATATAGGGACAATGCCAACTTAAAAGATTAAGTTAAATAACGAACTTATCTATAGTATTGACGAGACTTTAGGCTGTTTGACAGTAATGACTAGACACGTGGGCAGTTAAAGCCGTTAGAGTGTGCAAAACAGGCCTGGTAGAGGTGTCAAGGAGTTATGTTGGAGAGGGCCAAGTACGCCCACTCGGAGCCTAGCTTTAAAAACGATCTGACAACTCATTAATGTAGGTCTTAAGTGGCTAAAACAAATTTATTAATGAATGTCCAAGTCTTTGAAAAATGTGGAGACAGTCATCATTAGAAGGCATTAATAGCTATTACGCCAACATGAAGTCCTTGGGCAACCCCGAGGGTGCTTGTTCTCGACTAATGAACGTTCGGGTGTAGGTGTCAAGTATCGAGAAGAGGTATTAATGACCAGGGTTGGACCAAGACTGTTTGGTGGTTCTCGAGCAAAGGTCCACTCGCATGAGGAGGCTGGTCTTGAGAGGATTTGATGGAATGACACTCATTATACTAGGATATGAGTACAGACCATTAAATTCTAAGATGAGACTTAGGGACGCTGCCATCATTGCAAACTCAGATATAAATACCCCTCAAGAAGCTAGACTAAGGTACGCAATCTAAATAGAGAAAATGTATTGTGATTTGTGGCTCAAATGCCAACTGACTTGTCACGTCCCATCCCGATCTCCCAAGGATGAGACGCAACTAGGTTTTCGACACACCTGTTTACATATGTAATCTAGATTAATAAAACACTAAATAATCTCACAGGTGCAACAACACCGCCTATCACCTTAGTCATTAAGCATGATGGTAACATCTGACTCATAACTTGTATAATATTACACATATATCATTTTTTTCCAAGCCATATACATATACAAAATTTCACACTCACATAACATATATTAGAAATTATACTTGTTGAGTCTGTTTACAATTATACACTATTAACTTGCTATAATAATATGTCACTCAATATAATATACAACCCGACAAATAATTGTACAAACACTCAACCTGTATCATTCACTTATTAAAACTAAATACATAATTAACATATATATAACCTGAGTAATATCACACTAACTTCGTTGGACTACTTCGGACTGAATTCAACTCCACGAGATAATACTCAACTGTTTGGACAGTAAACTGATCTGCACCTCCTTCGATAGTATATGGAAAAGAGAAACTATAAGGGTGTGAACTAAACCACGCACTTAGTGAGTATACATGATGTATATGAAATGAAAATGATAGTAATACACAAAAGTAGGTAGATACTACGTAGATATACGTATCAAACAACAACATCAATCCAATTCTAAAGAATTCACAAGTCACATCACGTCCATACTACCCCTCATCAGGTAAACGATCCCATATGAATCTGTATCTCCTGAACCTCCTAAGAATACCATAGTGCTAGCACATCATTACATGCCCAGTGATCAGACATCAATGCTACTGTCTCAAACACGCCACATTCCACAGTACACAATACACAGTACAAACCATCATTCAATCACATAAGTACATAGCACATAATCATGGAGAAATGCTATTAAATTATATCGTTTACTATCATCTTATAATAGCATTTTCAAAACATATAAATATATACACTCACCTCAAACGTACAGATTTATGGGCCTTCGGACTCACTGATGGATCCTTTCGGTATTACCATATCTGTCTCAACACCGATTGTCCTACCTGTTCAACCTAACACATTTGTAATTACAATATCAATGTCCATTGGCCCGCCCTGGACTCGCCTAAATAGAAAGAACAATTCGGCAAAATAAAGAACTGGAAACAACAAATTCTCAATAAAGCTAAACAACCCATTACCAGAATCGCCTTCAGAGATCGAAATATCGACTCCATTCATTGCCAAAATGTCGATTAAGTCAGGGTCATTGGGGACAATTACGGAAGCTCTATGGCCATCAATAATAATGAGTTGGAGGGCACCTCCGTCTTTGCTGAATCGAACCCTTTCAACTTTGCCCTTTTTCATAGCGTTCAAGAATACGTTGTATTGCCATTGACCACCATCCGGGAGGTCAGAGGTAGACTGGGTTTGGGGTTTTAGAGCTGTTAAAAGAAGGTTTTGAGAAAAGGGCGACAGGTTTGGTTTGGATTCTTCAACTTGAATTACGGGTGGTGGACTTTGTGAAGTGGTGCTATCTAGGGCTAGGGCTTATGGGGCTAGTGAAGAGAAGAGCAGGGCAGCTAAAGTGGCCTGCGACGACATGTTCTTTAGGGTTTGGGAATTGGATTTTCTGCTGAGAGTAGATTGAGTCATCAGAAACTTTCTAAATTGCAAAGATTGGTTGTCTTGGAAGTTGGGGGTGAGAGAAAGATTTGGGTACCCAAGTAGTTAATCATGCATTAATGCATGCAGGATGATTCTATCAAAAGTGTCCCAGTATCTTCAGTTATTGCACTATTCACCCACATGCTAGCACATTAGATTTAGGGATCACATTTTCACCCCAAATCTCCAAAATCACTCACATTAATCATAATTAGGATTAATAGGTCAAATACATTGATTGAGGCTTATTTTCATACATTTCGATCCTGAATCCTAATAACCGCACTTTCGACATTTCATACATTTTGCATTAGATATTATATTCATTTGCATTCGAAAATTAAATTATCACATCAAGCATCAAATAAGAATGCAACATGCAAAATTTTAGGTCATTTAGATCAAAATTCACACATATGATAATAACGTTTATAAATCAGGGTTTCGGCATTACCGACACACATTTTTAACCTTTAACGCACTTTCTGTTTAAAAGAGGCCCACTTAAACTCACACACACATAGAATCATGCAAAACAACCCCTTAATTGAACCCTTTAACCCCCTATTTTACTCCTATAATTTTGGTTTCAACCTAGCTCACGAAAAGCATCCCGAACATCTCAAATAGTCGTTTTTCACATTTTTCTCACCCTCGGTCAATACCTATTTGGAATCCATGCTTAATAGCTCTTTAATTATGTTTAATACACTTAATTAGACTTAAAAAAACCTGTTTTGAAATTAAAATAAAATAGCCTGTTAATTTAAAACAAAATAGCCCCCTCACACACTTGCTTAAATTTAATCACACATGCACACACTCTTATCTTTTCTTGCTTCCTTTTTCTTCCCCACCTTCTTCTTGCTTTCTCTCACTCTTGGTCTGGCATGGAGTTCCCCAAAGTTCCTCCTTTTGTTCCTCCTTTCTTCTCCCACTCAATTTAAGCTAGAATTATCCACCAAGCCTTGATTTCTCTCTCCCACTTTTCGTCCTTGTTCTCGGCTCAAAGGAAACACATACACATATATTTTTCCTTCCCCCTCTCTTGCTCTCCCTCACTCACGATTTTCATAAAAGAAGAACACACACACACACACACTCTACACTTTAAAACACACACACATGCAGCCACCTAGCTTAGGATATGACACAAATTAGGATGACTTATGTTAATGGGATAATTACACTTGTCTCCCCCTAGTTCGTAAGTGATTTCAAAATCAACCCACTACTATTTTCATAGTTTTACATAATTGAAATATAGCCCACATAATTATGCTAATATGCATGCAATGCATGATCGGGTCTCACATGACTTGAACTTCATAGGGGATTAGTTGGGTACACATCAGGCTCCTTTCCTAACCCTTTGATTGTTTTAGATTCATCATTCAAGATCGTTCAACGTATCGCTATCTTAACTCATTACAGAACTCTACCCCATGTAAGTATATTAACACACTTTCACTGCTTTTTCGATTCTATGTGAGATTTCAAACTATGTGATACCTAATTGGTGTGTTTGGGTAGTAGGTTTAAGTGGGTTAACACCCATATGAATAGGCTAATAAGGCAATAGGTCCCAAAAAATCCTTGTTTGGGAACCAAAAATTGAGTGAGAATATAAATTTCGGGTCAAACCTTAACCCCAGTGCTACAGTGTTTTTTATCCAAGCTACACGGGTTAAATGTAACCCACCTACCTCATTGGTTACAAACATTGCCAAGAGGATAAGAGACGCAATGATATTTTTACCCCTACATAGACAAACGTTCCTATCATTTTCACTTCGTCCAACCATTCATCAAAATAGATCCTTGGCTGTGTGCTTCCCAGGCAATGATGACGACGAAGATGAAGGGGAAGCTTCTAGGAGGTCTTTCACCCTCTCTATTCTCTGCCGAAGGTTAGTGGTACATGTGTTCCCCCTCTCTAATGAATAGGTCTCTCTCTCTCTCTCTCTCTCTCCTCTCTCTCTCTCTCTCTTTCTTCTTCAATTGCTTCTTCATTTATTTGTTAGTGGCGGTAGCGGGGTGTGCAGGGGATGGGGTTGGGCACTATGAAACATAGAGGTGGGGTAGGGGTTCTAAATTGGTTTTTTTTTTACCTTTTTTGATGGGAATGGGCTGACGATTGTGGTGACTTTTGGTTAACCATCCAGAAGACATATTTGGACCGAACGAAGAATATATTTGGCTCACCGAGAGATACAGATCTGGATCTATCTCTGATGAATAGATCTCCTTTACTCACCCAAGCACTCACACACAATTTTGTCTCTCTTTCTATATTGGAGGAGATGTTGAGGATGTTTTGGGGGTTCCACTAGTTGCCCAAAGAGGTGAAGGAGGTGTATTATACACGTGAGCTTGAGAAAAGAAGAGAGTGAATTTTGGGAGTAATTTTGATTTGTATTGGTCTAGGCCTGCTAAATGGAGGGATACTATATTCTATGTTATGGGTCTGATCAACCCTAATTAAAACATAATTTAATAGGTAAATTGTGTTAGTTGAATAAAGTTAAACTAGTCAAAATAAATCAAATTAGGGTTAGTGTGTTATTCTTTTTAGGGTTTTGTGCGTCAAAGCTACAAACTACTAGGAGCCAATTGTATTAAAGCTACAAATTATTGGGGTGTCAATTATCAAAGTTCAAAACAAAGGGGGATCAAAGAATTCAAGGCCACCTAACAAGACTTTTCAAGGCCACCTAACAAGACTTTCATGTAATTTAAAGCCACCTAACAAGACTTTCACTCTCCCATGTTGCCTATAAATACCACCCCTTAGGACTTGTAAAACATTCATCTTTTGGTAGTGAAAAATCCTCCAAAAGTATTATTGTTTTCTTTATTTCTTATTGCTTTCTTTAAGTATTGTTTTCTTTTACTTTAAGTATTGTTTTCTTTTATTGTGTTATTACTTTCTTTTATTTCCATTGCTTGAGCTTCCTTCTTCCCTTAGAGGAGTGAAACTCTACCACTTTTTTAGAGTTTTACCAAAGTCGTGAAGGGTGGAACGTGATTCATTCATTCTTTGTCGAAGATCGACTCCTTGTGTAAAGTATTTTACCTTATAACTACTCTACTTGGAGGGATGAACATCACTCACTTTTTTAGCTTTAACAAAGCCATGAAGAGTGAGTAGTTTCTCATCCAATCTTTAGTAAGAGGTGATTATCCAGAAGTTATATTTATGCATTTCATTTATGCTTAGCTCTAGTCTTTATTTCTTCATAATGTCTTCTCATCATACTGTTTTCTTTATTTTAAGGATGAATAACTAAATCTCTTAGTTGGCAAAATCAAGAGAAACCTCCACTTGGGTATACTATTTCAACTCATTCTCCTACCCTCTTTCAGAGTTCAGTGGTTCGATTTGACTGGGTTGAGAGTGGATAACTTTGTGAGTCTTTGATATTCCATAGGCCTAGTCACGATTTATGCTTAAATACTCATCAATCTTATCTCTAACTTTTCACGAATCAATCGTTTATTCATGCTTTATTGGAGAAGGGTTTCGAGTTGAGACGGTATTCGTATTGGAGTGACCTCTTGGATTTGCCAACATTTGTTTCTCATTTTACTAGCATCAAAATAACTTCACCAAACAACTTCCAACAATCAAAGATTTTACACTTTCTTTCTCCCAAAATCACTTTCCCCTCGGTTTACTTCCTTTCCCATGGAAATGACCTTGAAATACCACCAAGTAAAACACGATCCGCGAAAGTTTTTTTGCGCTTGAGGAGCACTTTTGTTCACACATACTCATATTTGACATCTCATTTATCCACCATTTCGTTGTCCTTTCTTTTGACATCATCCCTAGGAGAGTGACACTCTCCTTTATTCATATATTATACATGCTAAAAGGTGATGTTTATAGGTTAAGAAACAACAAGAAATTTTGTCAAGCATTTTTTGGCGCCGTTGCCAGGGAAGACAAGTGTCAAACCAAGAAGGTAATTTTTGGACGACGGAGGTAAATCCCATGATCTTCATCATGGGCTGAGGTACGTTCTTCCGTGTACATAATCTTGTTTGTGTATAATTTTGTTTGTATATATTTTTTTTTATGTAGAGGCGGAACGACCGAAATCGATTTGTTAGACAAAACTTGGCCCCTACCATGAATATTGACCAAGAACAACCCGATGATGTGGGTGATAATTTTGACAATATAGGTGCAAATCCAAATGTCTAAAGGGGTGCAAATCCAAATGTCCAAAGGGGTGGAGGATCACAAGAATCCCAAATACCCAATCCGAGAATGAATTTTTCCCCTCCCGTGAATGAGGGGAATAATTTTTAAATGGATCCCCTGGTGAGGTCAATGAGGGGTTTCCTACAACCAACACAAAGCACCACACCATCATGCATCCTCCTTCTAGTCCAAGCTCATCTTTTCATAGTTAAGCCAGGGATGTTGCAACTAATTCCCACGTTCAACGGATTTGAAACTCAAAGCCCCTATTCACACATAAGGAATTTCGAGGAAATGGTTGTAACCTTCTTTCCCAATCATGGGATGGAAGAGATAGCTAGAATGAAATTATTTTCTTTTTTCCTGAAAAATAAGGCAAAAATGTGGCTTATTTCCTTAAGGCCTCGAACCATCACATCGTGGAGTCAAATAATTTTTGAGTTTTTGAACAAATTCTTTTCGATGCATAAAACCACCGCCCTAAAAAAGTAAATTCAAAACTTTTCAAAAAAGTCCAATGAGCAATTCTATCAATGTTGGGAGAGGTACGAGGAATTGCTACAATCCCTTCCACATCATGGCTTTGAACCATGGCATTTGGTGAGTTTCTTTTATGAAGGAATCACACCGGGCCATCGACAGTTCATTGACATGATGTGTAATGGGGAGTTTTTGAATAAAAATCCTGATGAGGCCTTAGATTACTTTGATACATTGACATAAAATACACAATCATGGGACATTACAGATCTTACCGATGTACCAAAGTCTTCTCCTCAAAAGAGTGGCCAAACTCAAGGGGGAGGGATTTATAATTTGAGAGACCGGGAAGACTTGTTTTCAAAAATTGCTAAATTGTCAAGGAAAGTTGAGAGTCTTGAAGTCAATAAGAGACACGAGGTGTCTAATGTGTCACGAACCCAGAAAGGTTTTTAATTTGCGAATGTATGGAGCATTCCCTATCGGATTGTCTAAATATTCTGACCCTTAAAGAAGTATACCATGAACAAGTCCATGCCTTCAACCAAACGAGGGAATCATTTTTTTTCAATTTGAATACTTACAATCCGGGTTGGAGTAATCACCCAAATTTTAATTGGAGAAATAAAAATCTCATTCCTCATGGTTCAAGTGCATATGCATCTCTCATGCCTCCCAAGCAAAACCAATACCATGGTCAAGGGCAAGCATCTAGCTCTCAATACCCACAGACCAATCCACAAGGGTATTCGTCAAACCCACCACCACAGAATTTTTTACCAAATCCACCTCCACAAATTTTTTCTCAAGGACCGTCCAATCCATCCACATACTAACCTCCTCACTAAAGAAATTTGGAGGATATGGTTCATTCCTTCATTTAAAGCCAAACCGCCATCAATAACCAAAATGCCACAGTCATCAATGATGTAAGAGCCCAACTCACAAAGTTGACAAACTCCATAGGGACATCTCAACAAGAAGAGGGGAAGTTCTCCGCTCAAGCACAAGAGAACCCTAGGGGTCAACACCTTGTTGAGTTATCAGAACCTTCGAGAGAGAGTTGCGAGCAACTCAAAACTGTCACCACCCTCCGCAGTGGCAAAGAAATTGACAACTATTTTGCCAACGGTCTCATCCAAGACTACATTGCCAAAAGAATAAGATATCTTGGGTGACGCCGACAAGAGTGAGGTGAGTGAAGAGAAAGAAAAATTAATTGATGATTGTGTGTTTATTCCTCCCATAACTGCCCCTTTTTCTAGTCGTTTGAAGCCACCTGTCAAGGTGGCTAATTATACTGATATTTTGGAAATATTTAAGCAGGTGAAGATTAACATTCCACTCCTCGAAACCATCAAGCAAATTCTATCATGTTCTAAGATTTTAAAGGACTTATGCACAGTGAAGAGAAAACTGAATGTCCACAAGAAAGCATTTCTCACCAAGCAAGTGAGCTTAATATTGAGGACCAACACTCCTCCTAAATTCAAAGACTCCAGTTGTCCAACCATAGACATCGCCATTGGAAATTGTCGAGTGGAGCAAGTACTCTTCGATTTGGGGGCAAGTGTGAATCTTCTCCCCTACTTGGTGTACCAACAGCTGCAGCTTGAGGAGTTGAAGCCCACCTCAATCATACTTCAATTGGCGGATTGCAGTATCCGTACACCAAGGGGAGTAGTTGAGGATGTCTTAGTTCAAATTGATAAATTTTACTTCCCTGTCGATTTCATTGTGCTTGGTACACACCCTGCTGCAAACCTTAGCTCCCAAATTCCTATAATACTTGGAAGACCTTTCCTTGCTACATCTAATGCCGTGATAAATTACAGGAACGGTCTAATGAAGTTGACATTTGGGAATATGACAATGGAGGATAATGTATGCAACTTGGCAAAGCAACCAGGTGATGATGAGGAAGTAAGTGAGGTCAATAGAATTAACAGTTTAGTTGAGGAGCACTTGGAGCTAGAGAGGATATTAAAATTTAAGGGAAAGAAGTGTGGATCTTGAGAATTATGATGAGCAAGAGGAGGTAGAAGATTTGAAAGGGATGGAAAGGTGGATCTCTACATTTGAAGAGTTACCCCATCGAGAAAAGAAAATTTTTCTGTTGGATGAACAAAAGCCCAACTTGGAGTTGAAGCCCTTGCTAACCCATTTGAAGTACGCCTATCTCGGGGAAGGTGAAACATTTTCGGTGGTCATTAGCTCTACATTGAACATGGAACAAGAAAAAGAACTCTCGGAGGAATTGAGAAAATATAATGGAGCAATTGGGTGGACCATTGCGGATATCAAGGGGATAAGCCCTCTCATTTGCACCCACCGCATATATCTTGAGGAGGATTCCAAACCTTTCCGACAACCATAAAGGTGGTTGAATCCCATCATGAAGGAGGTGGTGAGGGATGAGATTCTGAAACTATTTGATGTGAGGATCATTTTTTCAATTGTCGATAGTAAGTGGGTTGGCCCCACGCAAGTAGTACCTAAGAAATTTAGAGTTACGGTGGTTGAGAATGATGAGAATGAGCTTATACCTACAAGAGTAATTATCGGATGGAGGGTGTGCATTGATTATCGAAAGCTGAACGCTTACACAAAAAAAGACCACTTCTCATTGCCATTTCTCAATCAAGTTCTAAAATGAGTAGTGGAGCATCTATTCTACTATTTTTTAGATGGATACTCCGGCTACAATCAGATTGAGATTGCTTTGGAGGATCAAGAGAAGACAACTTTCACGTGCCCCTATGGTACCTTTGCCTACTGTAGCATGCCATTTGGACTGTGCAATGCTCTGAAGACTTTTCAACGTTGTATGATGGGAATTTTCAGTGATATGGTGAAAAAGATAGTGGAGGTCTTTATGGATGACTTTTCGATGTTTGGGGATTCATTTAAGGGATGTTTGGCAAACTTGGAGAAAGTTCTAACAAGATGCGAGGAGAAGAATCTAGTCTTGAATTGGGAAAAATGTCACTTTTTGGTGACGGAAGGAATTGTGCTTGACCATATTGTTTCAGCAAGGGGTATTAAAGTCGATAAATCCAAGGTGGAGGCCATCTCCAACCTCCCCACGCCAAGAGCCATCAAATGCATCCGATCATTTTTGGGCCATGCAGGTTTTTATCGTCGATTCATAAAAAATTTTAGTGCATTGGCCCGACCCTTGACCAATCTGCTGTCTAAGGAGGTCCCATTTGAGTGGTCGGATGATTGTGAGGCATCCTTTAAAAAACTTAAAAGCATGCTAGTCACACCTCCGATCATGCGACCACCCAATTAGAATCTACCTTTTGAGCTCATGTGCGACGCGAATGATTACATGGTTGGCATAGTGCTCGGTCAGAGGGATGAAAGTAGACCATATGTGATACACTATGCTAGCAAAACACTTAATGAGGCTCAGATGAATTACACTACCACCAAGAAAGAATTACTAGCAGTAGTGTTTGCCTTAGATAAATTCCATTCTTACATCATTGGTTCGCCTATTGTTGTTTTTACTAATCACTCTGCTTTAAAGTATTTGTTGTCTAAGCAGGATGCAAAACTAAGACTCATTAGGTGGATACTCCTCCTACAAGAATTCGACTTGACGATCAAGGACAAGAAAGGAGTTGAGAACGTGGTGGCGGATCATTTATCCTGACTTGTGGTGCAAGAGGCTGATGAGCACATTCCTATCCCTGACTTTTTCCTTGACGAGCATTTGTTGTCAATTCATTCTGTATGTCCTTGGTATGCTGATATATGTAACTATCTTGCAACAGGACAGAAACCACTACAATGGAGCCCAGAAGATCAAAAATAATTTATGACGGATGTGAAGTATTTCTACTTCGACAACCCGTATTTGTTCAAGTACTGCCCCGACCAAATCATGAAGAGATGCGTACCTGAAAATGAACAGCGGGACATCCTTGCATTTTGCCGTTCACAAGCTTGAGGTGGACATTTCTTAGCGAAAAAGACTTCGGCCAAAATTCCTCAATTAGGTTTTAACTGGCCCTCTCTTATCAAAGATTGTGTTTCATTTTGTAAGAGATGCGACAGATGCCAACGGTTGGGTAGTGTGACCCAAAGAAATATGATGTCCCTTTCACCAATATTTGTCATAGAAATATTCGACTGTTGGGACATCAACTTCATGAGTCCTTTCCCTATGTCATTTGGTTATTTGTACATCCTCCTAGCAGTGGACTATGTGTCCAAATGGGTGGAGACTATCCCGATCAAGACTAATGACCACCGGGTCATACTCAAGTTTCTCAAGGAGAACATCTTTTCGAGGTTTGGGATGCCTCGTTCAATAATAAGTAATGGTGGATCACGTTTCTGCAATAGACCATTTATATCTCTAATGTTCAAATATGACGTCACTCACAAAGTATCCACTGCCTATCACCCACAAACAAATGGCCAAGCTGAGCTAGCCAATAGAGAGATCAAGAATATTCTAGAAAAAATGGTTAACCCAAACAGGAAGGATTGATCTGATAGATTGATTGATGCCCTCTGGACATACCGCACTGCCTTTAAAACTATTTTGGGCATATCTCTCTACCGGCTTGTCTATGGAAAGGTTTGCCATCTATCAGTCGAAATGGAACACAAGGCCTATTGGACCATTAAGACTTTAAATTTTAATTTGAGAATGACCGGTGATCGTAGGAAGTTAGAGCTGAATGAGTTGGAAGAGATTCGACGAGATGCGTATGAGAGCTCCAAAATCTCAAAAGAAATGGCCAAAATCTTTCATGATAACTCCATCGTGAGGAAGTCATTTGAGCCCGGGCAAAAAGTACTCTTATATAATTCTCGCCTCTCCATTTTTTAAGGTAAACTCCGATCCCATTGGGATGACCCCTATCTTGTTAAGGCGGCCTACCCCAATGGAGCTGTGGATATCCAAAATCCTAAAAATGGCCAAACATTCAAGGTCAATACCCAAAAACTTAAGCCATTTTTTGGGGGCTTTGAAAAACAAGTGGTGGAAGAGAATTTAATGGATCCAGTATACCCGGAAGTTGTGGAAGAATAATTAATTTTTTTTTTCTGCTTTTCAATGTACAAGCTTTTATTTACTTACTTTATTTTTATTCCGTGTTAATTATGTTCTTTTGTCGTATAGTTTTGTTCTTCTTAGTCACAGATATTGGTGTTTTTGTCAAAGCTCAAGTGCGAGGTGTTCTTTAACCCTACTAATATTTTTACTGTCCGTCATTGAATATCATACATTTTTGTTTCATTGAGGACTATGCGTGAATCAAGTTGGGGGGTGAGGTTGCACTACTTGTATCTTACACCAATGTTCGTGAGAATATTCCGTGCGGATATGTACCTGTCGACACTCACGCTTGTCGACACATTAAAAAATAAATAAAAAATCGTGTGGGAATATTCCGTGCAAATATGAGGCTGCCGACACTCAAAAAAAAATATAAATAAATAAATAAAAAATGGGATGCCTTTATAAGGCTTTCAAATTTTTTTCTTTTTTCTCCCATCCACTAGTGATTGGTCTCCCATTCTTCTTTCCTTTTCTTCTCTTCTTCTTCTTCTACTTTTTCATCATCGTTCTCTCTGTTCTCTATAAAAACGACCCACTCCCTGTAAATCCATGACCATATACGCCGACGACCCAATCCTTTGTTTAATAATTTGTCTTATATGTTTCTATTTGTTTATGAGTGCTCTTTTTTTGCTCGCACTTAGGGTGAGGGGTTTTCAGCCTAACCCAAATTTTCCTCGAGTTGATTAATTGTTGTGTTTTGTTTGTTGGTTTCGGTAGCTAAACAGATCTCTACACCCACCGGTTTTCCCTCTTTCTTCGTCTTCTTCTTCTTCTTATTTCTATTGTGCTATTCTCTATGACACAACCCAACTCCCAACAATCTCATGATCATATTCCTCGAAGACCCAGTCATTTGTCTCATGATTGGTATTTGTTTACTCTATTTGTACATGACTCTTCTTCTTTTGTCTGCATTTAAAATCAAGGGTTTTCGTCCTAGCAAAAATCCAGATCTGCGTAGAGAAGATTAATTTGTGTATTTTCTTTGTAGGTTTCGACAGTTGAACAGATCTCTACCCTACAACTTGATCTCCAAACTCCACACACTGGTAAATTCGAAACATTGGGGACAATGTTTGATTTAGGTTGGGGGGTGTGATCTACGATTCTAGTTTGTTATAGTTTCATATTTAAAAAAAAAATTATTCTGAATTGCGTATTTTTAGAGCATTTTTGCTTATATTTCATGATCACATCAAATGCAGCTTCAATCGCCTTTGTGACTGATAGACGTTAAAGAACCAAATAATGAGTCTTAAAGCATAGAAAACATGGATATTAAAATTTTTTGGTTTAGTTTGGGAGTCTTGTGCACATTTCCATCTGATGTGCATGCTGTGATTATGAGAAAAGCAAGAGTAGTAAAAAAAATTAAAATCCGAGAAGCATAAGCAAAATCATTGTGTGGCAGAAGTACTTTTGCTAAACGTCATCGTGCCAAACAGCTGAGTGCTTGTAAACAATGTGGCAGGTGTTTTCACATGAAAAAATACAATCACTGTTCTGAACCAATTTCGGGTCGTGCAATCGATCGATTAAACTGGATAGTGTATGAGCAGAGTAAGGATTTTCATGACACGCCATCTTATACCAGTTCGGGACTTACACGTTGTGTGCGACAAGAAGTGGGAAGGGTAACTAATAATGACATAGACACAAGAGATGACTCAGATTAAATTTTGACTAATAATGACAAAGCTGTGAAAAAATATGTTTTGTGGATGAAGGTTAATGGTCCGAATTTTTTTTTTTTGTGTAAATATTTGTTTATGTACAAAATCTTTTTGTTGAAATAAAGATGTGGGCCGAGTAAGGATTGTCCTAAAATGCCAACCTGTAGCGTGGGTAGGGACTTATCTTGAGACGCCATAGTTTTCCAAGTTCAATGTTTGCATTTAATTTTTTTTTTAATTTCCATAGATAAATGTGTGTGTAAATAACTTCAATTTTTATTTGAGTTAAAAAAAAAGAGCCGCATTTCCTTGAAAAATAGTATTTTTTTTCTATGCTTAAATGTCAAATGTAGATTGATATTTGTTAATCTTAAGGTACAGAATGACCAGACTCGAAAATAGAATTATAATATAACCGACATTCTTTGAAAACCTGACATATCCAGTGGAGATAACGAAGAATATCATAGTAAGTTTTGAGCCTTGCGATGCTTTCTAAGAAAAAATTAACATTTACTGAGGATATGATCAGAGGATGTGATCAGAAAATCAACATTCACTCCGATTATAGTGACTTGTCTCTCAAAGGGCATGTGATCAGAGGATGGTCAATCGAAGAAAGCATCGCAAGGCTCAAAACTTACCATGGTATTCTTCATTATCTCCACTGGTTATGTCAGGTTTTAAAAGAATGTCGGTTATATTATAATTCTATTTTCGAGTCTGATCATTCTGTACCTTAAGATTAATAAATATCAATGTACATTTGACATTTAAGCATAGAGAAAATACCAATTTTCAAGGAAATACGGTTTTTTTTCACTCGAATAAGAATCAAAGTTATTTACATACACATTTATCTATGAAAATTGAAAAAAAAACTAAATGTACACATTGAACTTGGAAAATTATGGCGTCTCAAGATAAGTCCCTACCCACGCTACAGGTTGGCATTTTAGGACAACCTTTACTCGGTCCACATCTTTATTTCAATAAAAAAATTTTGTATATAAACAAATATTTACACAAAAAAAATTCGGACCATTAACCTTCATCCCTAAAACACATTTTTTCACAACTTTGTCATTATTAGTCAAAATTTTATCCGAGTCATCGCTTGTGTCAATGCCATTATTAGTGACCCTTCCCACTTCTTGTCGTACATAACGTGTAAGTCCCAGACTGGTATAAGATGGCGTGTCAAGAAAATCCTTACTCTGCCCATGCACTATCCAGTTTAATCGATCGGTTGCACGACCCGAAATTGGTTCAGAACACTGATGTATTTTTTCATGTGAAAACACCTGCCACATTGTTTACAAGCACCCAGCCGTTTGGCACGACGACATTTAGCAAAAGTACTTCTACCACACAATAGTTTTGCTTGTGCTTCTTGGATTTCAATTTTTCTGACTACTCTTGCTTTTCTCATGATCACAGCATGCACATCAGATGAAAATGTGCGCAAGACTCCCAAACTAAACCAAAAAATTTTAACATCCATGCTTTCTATGCTTTAAGACTCACTATCTGATTTTTTAACGTCTGCCAGACACAAAGACGATTGAAGCTACATTTGATGTGATCACGAAATATAAGCAAAAATGCTCTAAAAATACGCAATCCAAAATAATTTTTTTTTTAAATACGAAACTATAACAAACTAGAATCGTAGATCACATCCCCTAACCTAAACCGAACATTGTTCCCAATGTTTTAAATTTACCAGTGTGTGGAGTTTGGAGATCAAGTTATAGGGTAGAGATTTGTTTAACTGTCGAAACCTACAAAGAAAATACACAAATTAATCTTCTCTATGCAGATCTAGATTTTCGCTAGGACGAAAACCCTTGATTTTAAATGCGGACAAAAGAAGAAGAGTCATGTACAAATAGAGTAAACAAATGCCGATCATGAGACAAACGACTGGGTCTTTGGGGAATATGGTCATGAGACTGTTGGGAGTTGGGTCGTGTTATAGATAATAGAACAACAGAAATAAGAAAAAGAAGAAGATGAAGAAAGAGGGAAAGACGGTGGGTGTAAAGATCTGTTTAGCTGCTGAAACCAACAAACAAAACACAACAATTAATCAACTCGAGGGAGATTTGGGTTAGGCTAGAAACCCCTCACCCTAAGTGCGAGCAGAAAAAGAGCACTCATGAACAAATACAAACATATAAGGCAAATTATTAAACAAAGGACTGGGTCGTTGGCATATATGGTCATGGATTTGTAGGGGGTGGGTTGTTTTTACAGAGAACAGATAAAACGATGACGAAGAAGAAGAAGACGAAGAAAAGAGGAAGAAGAAAAAAAGAAGAAGAGAAGAAAAGGGGAAGAAGAAAGGGAGACCCATCACCGGTGGATGGGAGAAAAAAAAATTTTGAAAGCCTTATAAAAGCATCCCATTTTTTATTTTTTATATATTTTTTGAGTGTCGGCATCTGCATCTACGCACGAAATATTCCCACTCGATTTTTTTTTTAGTGTCAGCAAGCGCGAGTGTCGGTAGGCGCATATCCGCGCGAAATATTCCCACAAACATTGGTGTAAGTTGCAAATAGTGCAACCTCACCCCCTAAGTTAATTCATGCATTGTCCTCAATGAAACAAAAAAGGTATGATATTTAATGACGGACAGTAAAAAGATTAGTAGGGTTAGAGAACACTTCGCACTTGAACTTTGACAAAAACATCAATATTTGCGATTAAGAAGAACAAAATTATACGACAAAAAAACATAATTATCATGGAATAAAAATAAAGTAAGTAAATTTAAGCCTGTACATTGAAAAGCAAAAAAAAAATTAATTATTCCTCCACAACTTTTGGGTATACTGGATCCATTAAATTCTCCTCCACCACTTGTTTTCCAAAGTCCCCAAAAAATAGTTTAAGTCTTTGGCCATTTTCGGGGTTTTGGACATCCACAGCTCCGTTGGGGTAGGCTACCTTGACAAGATAGGGGTCATCCCAACGGGATCGGAATTTGCCTTGAAAAATTGAGAGGTGAGAATTGTATAAGAGTATTTTTTGCCCAGGCTCAAATGATTTCCTCACGATGAAGTTATCATGAAAGATTTTGGCCCTTTCTTTTGAAATTTTGGAGCTCTCATACTTATCTCGTCGAATTTCTTTCAACTTATTTAGCTTTAACTTCCTACAATCACCGGTCATTCTCAAATTAAAATTTAAAGTCTTAATGACCCAATAGGCCTTGTGTTCCATTTTGACTGGCAGGTGACAAGTTTTTCCATAGACAATCCGGTAGAGAGACATGCCCAAAATAGTTTTAAAGGCCGTGCGGTATGCCCAGAGGGCATCGGTCAATCTATCGGACCAATCCTTCCCATTTGTTTGTGGGTGATAGGCAGTGGATACTTTGTGAGTGACGCCATATTTGAACATTAGATATGCAAATGACATATTGCAGAAATGTGATCCACTATCACTTATTATTGAATGAGACATCCCAAACCTCGAAAAGATGTTTTCCTTGAGAAACTTGAGTATGACCTGGTGGTCATTAGTCTTGGTCGGAATATCCTCCACCCATTTGGACACATAGTCTACTGCCAGGAGAATGTATAAATAACCAAATGACATAGGGAAAGGACCTATGAAGTCGATGCCCCAACAGTTGAATATTTCTATGACAAATATTGGTGAAAGGGACATCATATTTGTTTGGGTCACACTACCCAACCGTTGGCATCTGTTGCATCCCTTACAAAATGAAACACAATCTTTGATAAGATAGGGCCAGTAAAAACCTGATTGAAGACTTTTGGCCGAAGTCTTTTTTGCTGAGAAATGTCCACCGCAAACTTGTGAATGGCAAAATGCAAGGACGTCCCACTGTTCATTTTCAGGTACGCATCTCCTCATGATTTGGTCGGGACAGTACTTGAATAAATACGGGTTGTCGAAGTAGAAGTACTTCACATCTGCCATAAATCGTCTTCGATCTTCTGGGCTCCATTGTAGTGGTATCTATCATGTTGCAAGATAGTTACATATATCAGCATACCAAGGACATACAGAATGAATTGAAAGCAAATGCTCGTCAGGAAAAAAGTCAGGGATAAGAATGTGCTCTTTAGCCTCTTGCACCACAAGCCGGAATAAATGATCCGCCACCATATTCTCAACTCCTTTCTTGTCCTTGATCGTCAAGTCGAATTCTTGTAGGAGGAGTATCTACCTAATGAGGCTTGGTTTTGCATCTTGCTTAGACAATAAATAATTTAAAGCAGAGTGATCAGTAAAGACAACAATAGGCGAACCAATGATGTAAGAACAAAATTTATCTAAGGCAAACACTACTGCTAGCAATTCTTTCTCGGTGGTAGTGTAATTCATCTAAGCCTCATTAAGTGTTTTGCTAGCATAGTGTATCACATATGGTCTATTTTTTTTCCCTCTGATTGAGCACTGTGCCAACCGCGTAATCACTCACGTCGCACATGAGCTCAAAAGGTAGATCCCAATTGGATGGTCGCATGATTGGAGGTGTGACTAGCATGCTTTTAAGTTTTTTAAAAGATGCCTCACAATCATCTGACCACTCAAATAGGACCTTCTTAGATAGCAGATTAGTCAAGGGTCGGGCCAATGTACTGAAATTCTTTATGAATCGACAATAAAAACCTGCATGGCCCAAAAATGACCAGATGCCTTTGATGGCTTTTGGTGTGGGGAGGTTGGAGATGGCCTCCACCTTGGATTTATCGACTTCAATACCCCTTGCCAAAACTATGCGGCCAAGCACAATTTCTTCTATCACCATAAAGTGACACTTTTCCCAATTCAAGACTAGATTATTCTCCTCACATCTTATTAGAACTTTCTCCAAGTTTGCAAACATCCCTCGGATGAATTCCCAAACACCGAAAAGTCGTCCATAAAGACTTCCACTATCTTTTCCACCATGTCACTAAAAATTCCCATCATACAGTGTTGAAAAGTCCCCGGAGCATTGCACAATCCAAATGGCATGTAGTGGTAGGCAAAGGTACCATAGGGGCACGTGAAAGTGGTCTTCTCTTAATCCTCCAAAGCAATCTCAATCTGATTGTAGCCGGAGTATCCATCTAAAAAATAGTAGAATAGATGCCTTGCTACTCGTTCTAGAACTTGATCGAAGAATGGCAATGAGGAGTGGTCTTTTCTTGTGCAAGCGTTCAGCTTTAAATAATCAATGCATACCCTCTATCCAATGATTACTCGTGTAGGTATAAGCTCATTCTCAATCACCGTAACTCTGGATTTCTTAGGTACTACTTGCGTGGGGCTAACCCACTTACTATCGGCAATTGAAAAAATGATCCCCACATCAAGTAGTTTCAAAACCTCATCCCTCACTACCTCCTTCATGATGGGATTCCACCGTCTTTGTGGTTGTCGGGAAGGTTTGGAATCCTCCTCAAGATATATGCGGTGGGTGCAAATGAGAGGGCTTATCCCCTTGATATCCGCAATGGTCCACCCAATTGCTCCTTTGTGTTTTCTCAATACTTCCAAGAGTTCTTTTTCTTATTCCATGTTCAATGTAGAGCTAATGACCACCGAAAATGTTTCACCTTCCCCAAGATAGACATACTTCAAATGGGAGGGCAAGGGCTTCAACTCCAAGTTGGGCTTTTGTTCATCCAACAAAAAAATTTTCTTTTCTGAATGGGGTAACTCTTCGAATGTAGGGATCCACCTTTCCATCCCTTTCAAATCTTCTAACTCCTCTTGCTCATCATAATTCTCAAGATCCACAATTTCTTCTTCCTTGAATTTCAATATCCCCTCCAGCTCCAAGTGCTTCTCAACCAAAGTGTCGATTCTATTAACCTCACTTACTTCCTCATCATCACCCAGTTGCTTTGCCAAGTTGAATACATTATGCTCCATTGTCATATTCCCAAATGCCAACTTTATTAGACTATTCCTGCAATTTATCACGGCATTAGATGTAGCAAGGAAGGGTCTTCCAAGTATTACAAGAATTTGGGAGCTAAGGTTTGCAGTAGGGTGTGTATCAAGCACAATAAAATCGACAGGAAAGTAAAATTTATCAATTTGAACTAAGACATCCTCAACTACTCCCCTTGGTGTATGGATACTATGATCCGCCAATTAAAGCGTGATTAAAGTGGGCTTTAACTCCTCAAGCTGCAGCTGTTGGTACACCAAGTAGGGGAGAAGATTCACACTGGCCCCCAAATCAAAGAGTGCTTGCTCCATTCGACAATTTTCAATGGTGATAGCTATGGTTAGACAACAGGGGTCTTTGAATTTGGGAGGAGTGTTGGTTCTCAATATTGAGCTCACTTGCTTGGTGAGGAATGCTTTATTGTGGACATTCAGTTTTCTCTTCACCGTGCCTAAGTCCTTCAAAATCTTAGCAGATGATGGAATTTTCTTGATGGCGTCGAGGAGTGGAATGTTAATCTTCACTTGCTTAAATATTTCTAAAATATCAGCATAATTAGTCACCTTGACAAGTAGTTTCAAACGACTTGGGAAAGGGGTTGGCATGGGAGGAATAAACACATAATCATCAATTAATTTTTCTTTCTCAACAACCTCTCTTTCTTTCTCTGCACTCACCTCACTCTTGTCGGCGTCACCTAAGATATCTTTTTCTTTTGGCAATGTGGTCTTGGGTGAGACCGTTGGCAAAATAGTTTTGTCAATTTCTTTGCCACTGCGGAGGGTGGTGACAGCTTTGAGTTGCTCGCAACTCTCTCTCAAAGGTTTCGATGACTCAACAAGGTGTTGACCCCTAAGGTTCTCTTGTGGTTGAGCGGGGAACTCCCCTTTTTCTTGTTGAGATGCCCCTATGGAGTTTGTCAACTTTGTGAGTTGGGCTCTTACATCATTGATGGCTGTGGCATTTTGGTTATTGATGGCGGTTTGACTTTGAATGAAGGAATGAACCATATCCTCCAAATTTCTTTTGTGAGGAGGTTGGTATGTGAATGGATTGGACGGTCCTTGAGAAAAATTTTGTGGAGGTGAATTTGGTGAAAATTCTGTGGTGGTGGGTTTAACGAATACCCTTGTGGATTGGTCCAAGGGTATTGAGAGCTAGATACTTGCCCTTGGCCGTGAGGAGAAAACTTTGGTATATCGGTGGGATCTGTAATATCCCATAATTGTGCATTTTGTGCCAATGTATCAAAGTAATCTAAGGCCTCATCAGGGTCTTTGTTCAAAAACTCTCCATTACACATTATGTCAATGAACTGTCAATGGCCTGATGTGATTCCTTCATAAAAGAAACTCACCAATTGCCATGGTTCAGAGCCATGATGTGGAAGGGATTGTAGCAATTCTTTGTACCTCTCTCAACATTGATAAAATTGTTCATTGGACTTTTCTGAAAAATTTTAAATTTACTTTTTTAGGGTGGTGATTTTATGCACTGGAAAGAATTTGTTCAAAAATTCGGAAATCATTTGGCTCTAGGATGTGATGGTTCGAGGCCTTAAGAAAATAAGCCACGTTTTTGCCTTATCTTTCAGGGAAAAGAGAAATAATTTCATTCTAGCTATCTCTTCTATCCCATGATTGGGGAGGAAGGTTGTAACTATTTTTTCGAAATCCCTTATGTGTGAATAGGGGCTCTGAGTTTCAAATCTGTTGAACGTGAGAATTAGTTGCAACATCCCTGGCTTAACTATGAAAAGATGAGTTTGGACCGGAAGGAGGATGTATGATGGTGTGGTGTTTCGTGTTGGTTGTAGGAAATCCCTCATTGACCTCACTAGGGGATCCATTTAAAAATTATTCCCCTCTTTCACGGGAGGGGGAAAATTCATTCTCGGATTGAGTATTTGGGGTTCTTGTGGTCCCCCACCCCTTTAGACATTTGAATTTGCACCTATATTGTCAAAATTGTCACCCGTGTCCTCGGGTTGTTCTTGGTCAATATTCATGATAGGGGCCAAGTTTTGTCTAACAAATCGATTTTGGTCGTTCCGCCTCTACATAAAAAAAAAATATATACAAACAAAATTATACACAAACAAGATTATGTACACGGAAGAACGTACCTCAACCTATGATGAAGATCATGGGATTTACCTCCGTCGTCCAAAAATTACCTTCTTGGTTTGACACTTGTCTTCCCTGGCAACGGCGCCAAAAAATGCTTGACAAAATTTCTTGTTGTTTCCTAACCTATAAACATCACCTTTTAGCATGTATAATATATGAATAAAGGAGAGTGTCACTCTCCTAGGGATGATGTCAAAAGAAAGGGCAACGAAATGGTGGATAAATGAGATGTCAAATATGAGTATGTGTGAACAAAAGTGCTCCTCAAGCGCAAAAAAACTTTCGCGGATCGTGTTTTACTTGGTGGTATTTCAAGGTCATTTCCACGGGGAAGGAAGTAAACCGAGGGGAAAGTGATTTTGGGAGAAAGAAAGTGTAAAATCTTTGATTGTTGGAAGTTGTTTGGTGAAGTTATTTTGATGCTAGTAAAATGAGAAACAAATGTTGGCAAATCCAAGAGGTCACTCCAATAGGAATACCGTCTCAACTCGAAACCCTTCTCCAATACAGCATGAATAAACGATTGATTCGTGAAAAGTTAGGGATAAGATTGATGAGTATTTAAGCGTAAATCGTGACTAGGCCTACGGAATATCAAAGACTCACAAAGTTATCCACTCTCAACCCAGTCAAATCGAACCACTGAACTCTGAAAGAGGGTAGGAGAATGAGTTGAAATAGTATACCCAAGTGGAGGTTTCTCTTGATTTTGCCAACTAAGAGATTTAGTTATTCATGCTTAAAATAAAGAAAACAGTATGATGAGAAGACATTATGAAGAAATAAAGACTAGAGCTAAGCATAAATGAAATGCATAAATATAACTTCTGGATAATCACCTCTTACTAAAGATTGAATGAGAAACTACTCACTCTTAATGGCTTTGTTAAAGCTAGAAAAGTGAGTGATGTTCATCCCTCCAAGTAAAGGAGTTACAAGGTAAAACACTTTACACAAAGAGCCGATCTTCGACAAAGAATGAGTGAATCATGTTTCACCTTTCACGGCTTTGGTAAAGTTCTAGAAAAGTGGAAGAGTTTCACTCCTCTAAGGAAAGAAGGAAGTTCAAGCAATTGAAGTAAAAGAAAGCAATAACACAATAAAAGAAAACAATACTTAAAGTAAAAGAAAGCAATAATACAATAAAAGAAAACAATACTTAAAGAAAACAATAAGCAATAAGGAAAGCAATAATATTTTTGGAGGGTTTTTCACTACCAAAAGATGAATGTTTTACAAGTTCTAAGGGGTGGTATTTATAGGCAACAAGAGAGGGTGAAAGTCTTGTTAGGTGGCTTTGAATTACATTAAAGTCTTATTAGGTGGTCTTGAATTACATGAAAGTCTTGTTAGGTAACCTTAAATTACATGAAAGTCTTGTTTGGTGGTCTTGAATTCTTTGATTCCCTTTTTTTTTGAGCTTTGATAATTAGCACCCCCAGTAGTTTGTAACTTTAATGCAATTGGCTCTCCAGTAGTTTGTAGCTCTGACGCACAAAATCCTGAAAAAAATAACAATTAATGCATTATCATTTATTCACACACTAATCCTAATTTGATTTATTTTGACTAGTTTAATTTTATTCAACTAACACAATTTACCTATTAAATTATGCCTTAATTAGGGTTAATCACCCATGAAATTTAATTGTTCCTTGCCAAACAATGATTTGGATTGGATAGCAAACATAACTTATCCAATTAAATGGCTGATTGGGTTTGAATGAGATAGATTAAAAAAACAGAAAGTCCTATCCTTTCTTATCATTCTTATCATTGCCGGTTATCTAAACACACCATGTGTACTATCATGAAATGTAAGTTCCACCATACCAATGGGCGGTCCTATTGCTACCCTGTTGATAAATGAAAGCTGCCGACAAACTTATGAAACTTCTAAATTTTGATAATCCATCATTCATGCATAAATTCTTTGAAGGAAGTGAAAGCTTAACAAACGATTTCTCTTGATGCATGCTAACACCCAATGCTGCATACTTCAAAGTTTTGAACAAATATAATAGGATTTTTTTTCCCCGGTGCGCGGTTGCTTTTGAGCCATAATGTCTTCTCATTAATGGCCTAATTTAGGAGTATTAAAATATAATACAATTTATTAACTTTATATAAAATTAGAGAATTTAAATATTTTTTAAATTATCTATTTCATAAATGAGTGTATCCAATATAAAACGATTAATATATGAATCGAATATAAATAAAATTAATAAAATATATATATAATAATAATTATTTATATAATAATTATATACGATTCATTGGGACGATATATTTTTTAACTATAATTATACAACAATCTCACTCTCACGGACACTCGAGTAAGTGGACCAACCCGACACCGGCATAAAGGAAAGGACCATTCAAGCATAGGACTCCTTGAGGTACAGATGGGACTGTTTTGTCAAGTAACATATGCGAGGAGCTAACCTCACCCACTATATCACCCATGCTAAAGAAATGCTGCGTTTTATTTTTCACCGACCGTAATCCATGTCTGAAGCTAGGGGTGGCTCAACAATATTGTTAAAAAAATTGGGATTTTAGGTCCCATTTTTAGAGAAGGCTCCAAATTTATAGATGTCTTAAATAACTCATATAAAAAAAATAAATTTATATATATTTTAAATCCTACAAAAAAGTCTTATAAAAATATAAGTTCAATTAAAAAAAAAATTAAGTTCAAAGAAGGTATCGTAATTTATAGGTGTACAGTAATAGTTCAAATACAATATTTAAATCTATGCCCTGCAAAAGATTTCAACATAAATAGATTGTACCTATTAATTCAACCATGAAATTAAAAGGTCTTAATTTTTTTTTATAACAAAAAAAAAAAGAAAATAAAACTAACAGTAAAACTAAAGCTACTAAAAAAATATAATTTTAACTTCCAAAAAAGTCAAGTTTAAATTTATCATTATAATTTTTTAATTATTCTTTCTCTCTTACCATTAAATTCAAATATGATAACAAAAACTTGAATATAAAATTTTAATTAATAGTTTTTGTATTAAAAAAATTAAAAATGAGATTTATTATTAATATTAAAAAAAACCCTCACTTATCGTTTCGTTTTAAGCCCCAAAATATCTTGGGCCACCCCAACTTAAAGGCACGATATAACATAAGTGAAAAGTAATAGATTTGAGGTGGGGGAAAATTTAATATGAATGAAAATTTAATGTGAATAATTTTGAGAGGAATGTTTATAACATTTAAATGAATCTATTTGAGACTTCTATATTATCGAAATTTCTTTACTGATTTCACTGCCTTCTATACAGAACAATATGAGAAAGAAAATTTTGCACCTTTCCATATATAATTTTTCCATACAATCAGGCTAACAATCTGTTCTACCAATTTCCACCTTTCTCTCTTTTTGTTTACTAACAATAAATACAAATTTGAAAACGAGAAAGTGGAAACCCAAAATACTATCTGCCTAACGCGCTATTTCAGACTGCAACGCTGCATTGTGCTCCACTTGTTCAGCCTCCCACCTTGCTTTGGCCACTACTCCATCATGCACAGGGACGTACTCCTAACCAATCCAAAACAATGGACCCAATTAACTTGGAGTTATCAACGCTATTTACCCAAAATATATATATATATATATATATATATGCTACTAGGTGTTCCTACAAAGTGTTTAATGATGGTGAATATAAGAGTATTACATCCATCAGGTTTAGTCAATCCAATTCTTTCATCAAAAATTAAATTTCCTTCATCATCTCTAAGGACAGCATAAATAATACTTTCATTTTGGTCTGAGGTGAGATAATTATCCCACCAATCTCGTAAAACACTTGTGAATCCTGAGGTTATTAATTTAACAATATCAAGTTCAGGGCTGTCAAGATTTATCGATTAGGTACCGATATATATATATATATTTTGGTACCTGATCGATATTTATCATTTTTTGAGTTTTTTTATCATTATTGTGATACCAAAAAAAAATTGTAATAAATAGTTAATACAATAGTAGTAAATCACCCACAAAATTAGTAATGTTTTTCGTATAAAAAAAAGTGATAAAAATAGTTGTAAAAATACCAACAAAAATGACAATTTTTTTTTTTTTTTTGTAAAATGACTTGTAATAATCATAAAAACTCTCATTAATGTAGTAAAATTTAGAGGTACGGTATCGATTTTTTTTTAGTACCGTAGTCGAGTGGAATTAACTTTGTTTTTTGAGACTGCCAAATCAATATGGGTGTCACAAAAATGAATGATATATATGATATGGCCTGTGCAGTACCTCAAGTTTATGAACAAGCTCCCCAGCAGTTGGCGCCGAGACGATGATGTGGCGCTGAGAGGGCTTGATAAACTCATCATCCACTGCCTTGTCTATGAAGGTCAGTAGGGAGTTGTAATACCCATCTACATTCAGCAAACCCACCTGCAAATGATATATTCAACTCAGATCAGCTGAAGGAATTTGCTGATTTTGGGATGAATGAATGAAGAGCTCCCAAATTAAGCCAATCCACAATACTATTACTATTAGAGAGACATGATGAAGTGACTTTACAGGTTTGTCGTGAATCCCAAGCTGGGCCCATGTTATGACTTCTAATAACTCTTCCAATGTTCCATAACCACCTAATTATGTAGGTACAGGATTAAAATCTGTTTGATAATCCGGATGAGTGGGAGTGAGAGTGAGACAGAAACCTGGTAAGGCAATAAAACAGTCAGAATGGCGGGCCATCTCAGCTTTCCTTTGGTGCATGTTGTCTACGGGTCGTACCTCACCAACAGTTTCACCAGTTATCTGCTTCATAAACGAAAAGTACTGAAGCATAATACATATCTTTGATAATGGGGAATACCTATCTAGCCACACAGAAGAAATTAAAAAGATTCAGATATAATCAAAGAAATAAATTAACAACCCACATGCGAATATGTTAATAATATATACCTCTTTGCACATTAGAGTTTTGGGGATGATCCTGCGAGAACAACAAACAAAGGTGAAAAGTCAACCAAAAAAAAATCTGAAAATTTAAAAGCAAAACCTGGTAAACAACATTGCTAGCTGAATCATGACTAGAAATTATACCCTAAGACATGCCCTCCACCACGATGGACTTCCTGAGAAATCAAGCCCATTAATCCAAGGCTGCCCCCGCCATAAACAAGATCCAATCTCCTTGAGACCTTCACTCAACCAAAACCCAAGATAACTAGGCTTAGATAGCGCCTTCTAAATAAAGAAACAGAATTTATGTTTGCATATAGATGTTTATACTATATTATGTGATTCGTGTGAAGCTAAGGTTTTTTCTTTTTTGTGTCTACCAGCTCTTTGCCCAATTCAAGAGCAGCATCTTTGTAGCAATTTCTCTTGCCGGTACTGCTTCCACAGAACACACAAACCCTTCTGAACCTCGACTTCACTGCTTTCTCCTCCATCTGTGTGTGTGTGTGTGTGTGTGTGAGGAGTGTGTGTGAGGAGGACTCTATGTCTCTATTCGCTGTTTGGTTGGATTGACATCTCTCAGAGGGAATTTACCGTGTTTTTCTTGGGTGTCCCGATACAGAAAAGGAACGCCAAACAACAGCTATAAATGGAAATTCCGAAAAGAAAAACACCAATGGTGATTGAATGACTATTGGAATCCTATTTTGCCACGTGTTTGAGGAATCAGAAGATAACTCCCGGATTCCAATTTTCTTCTTCATTGCCGTCCTATTATTCCTCGAAACGGGACCCACTAAAAGCCATGGATCCCACTTGTGATTCCTGTGGACTTGGAGCTTATAAACATAATTAACATTCATATCAGAATCATAAATGCAAACGTGATCAAATTCATGGTTCAAATGACGTAGTAAAATAGGTTGCCTTGATTAGCCACATCATTTGAACTAAGAGTGACATTTTTGAATTCTAAACTTAGTAGGAGAATATAATCATAATCCACTTCAATACATTTTTCATAATTCACAACATACAATCGGGCAAATAGGTCAAATGTTCAGATAAATGGACCGAGCTATTAGCATAACCAAGGTAAAGACAAGATTAAACAGAGTTTACAGGTAGTCTACCATAAGAAGTCACAAGATAGCTAGACTATTCTAAAAATCATGGGTAAAACTAAACTGATAAGATCGTTGCCGAAATGATAGGTGAACATGCGCATGTCTTAAGAGTTAGGCAAATGAGAAAATAAGTTGAGAGAGATTTTCAGCATCAATCAAGAATGATTCGGCTAAAAATTAGGTGTGTCACATAATATAATCAATTACAGAAACCCTAACAGAAAGGGCGCCGACAACACTATAAATATTGGGAAATGCTTGAATCAAATGCATACACTTTTTTCCCTTCTAATTCCCTTATTGTCTGAGTTCATACTGACTTAAGCATCTACCAACTCTAAGTCTCTAACAACTTCGTTTTTAGGAAGAGTGGTGCAACCTTGTTCGTTTTTCCAGTCAACTCAAAGTCCTAGTCGTCAAAGTAAGGTACAAGAATTTTTTCCACAAACAGTTACTCTATATATCTATAGTTTTGTTTCTATTGCCTATTTGCCAACATATTTGTGATTTGAGTTTAATGGGTACATATCATCAAAAGTCTCTTTGTACGTGAAAATAGAACTACATGTATTTAATCCTCGATTGCTCATGACAGCAATGATGTGCGGCACAGTTAATTACCGGCGGGGTGATTATGAAGAACAATAATAATTGGACGCCTACACAGTATTCATAACAGTGTTCAAATGTCGAGTACTCAATGGTGTCCTTGCTTAAGCAGGTTTGGTTAGATAGAACAGCAGGCAGTACAATTTTGACCATTACTATTTACTAACACTGCTCGTTTTATCCGAGAAAGGAACAAGAAAGTGTCCATTAGCACAGTGATTTGGTACCCTTGTAAACCCTAGATATGAATTACTATTTTTAATTATTTGCCAGATCGTTGACGAGTAGCAGAATGGTTTTCAAAAGAAACTAGGACTATTGTTCAAAATTCTAATCAGTAGACTAAGACCACCATCCTAACCACCAACACACAAAAGGTCAAGTAAAAATAAACAAGAAAAGGATAATGAATAAACCACATTAATTCCTCGATCCAACTCTCATTCCCTCTAGCAGCTTTAATTGACTCCTCTGAATAAGACAGACAGAAGACATAAAGAACCACTCGTCTTCTCCTAAATTTCCCCTTCCCTTCCCCTTCCTTCCCCTTCCCCTTCATCACTTTTTATTGGTTGCAACGACTGCAGTGAAATTTAGTGGGCTTTTGACGAGATCTTACATCTATCAAACTCATTTTGATACCACCCTTGATGCAGCGGAACAAGGAACACAAATAAAATACTGTTTTTAAATGTATATAATAAAGATATTCTAAATTCAAAGCGAAAGAAACAAGAGAATATTTCTAAAATATATATATCATTCAATAAATAATTGGTATTACATAAGAGAATCGTCCCCATAATAGAGGTAAATTTACTAATTATACGAAAATTTTCAAATATAAAAAATTATAATCTAATTAATTAACATAAAAACACATATTGTTTAGAGTTTAACAAAAATGACAACACTGAATTCGAAATCTCTTATGATTTATTATTAATTTTCAAATTTTTTTTCCTAAAATGACAAAAATGAGATTTTGAGAACTTAAACGATGGAATTCAACCTAAATTTGAAGGAGTTCATGGCATAACAATGAGACTTGATTGTTGGTTGGATCCGGATCAAACACCACCTCTCCACCAATTCCAGTCTGACCCATTTTATCTCTAGTCTACTATCACCTTTTTGCTTTTCGTTAATTTTGGACGCATGGACATTCCTACTCCAAATAATTAGCTGCCACATTTTCTACATTAACAATTGAACTAGTTAGAATAACTTGTAAATAAATTTTGTTACCATAGTGAAAATGATTTGTAATTGTAGATCTTATTTTGATTTAATCATAAACCATCGAATGTTGTGAAAATAAAAAAGTGTAGACAAAAGATAAAATAAAATAAATTTACACGTATTATATTTTTACTAGAGAAGAAGTAAAATATGCAAGGAGAAGTACCAATAAGTAGGTTCAAAAAAAGGTTAAAAGTATAAGAATTGGAAAATAAAGGTTTGAAGTGGGATAAAGGCCTGCTACACTGTCGGTATGGCGCCTACTCTTGACTCCTTGAGATGTATGGTGTGAAAATTTTGGCAAATGTCTTCTCACGTGGTCATATGCTTTCCATAAATTTGGGTGTTGATATGAGGGAATATTAATGGGAAGAGATTGGTTGGTCCTGCTACTAGTTGTTTACGTATACAACTCGTAAAGAAAATGACCTCCATTTTGACACCAATGGTATATAAAATCCTCAATTACAACCTAATAAATACCATGTAGAATTCTAGTCGGTTGTGTGGACCCTATTCTCTTTCTCTCCCTTCTTGGAGTTGGACTGCCGGTGGTGGCGGTTGTTGATAAAGAAAGAGAAAGTTAATGGTCAGCTTTTGGCCAACTATAATGACAATTCGAAACCCAAGTTGTATATAAGGTATGGTTGACAATGTAAAGTAGGAGTCTGTATTGGGTGGTTGGCGCCTCTGAAGTCTAAACTTCTAACTTTGTGTTTAGTACAGAAGTCAAAGAGGCATGGACTTGGATTGTAGCCGTAGGAGTGCCCTTTTGGAATAGTGCTGCTAATTGTTTTTCTTCATAGAAAAAGTCTACGGTATTAAAAAAAAAAAATTGGTACCATACTATCAGTTATCAATTTTTATTGTAAAATTACAATTTTGAAAGAAGAAAACGTAATAGCTCAAGAAAAAACAATGATCGATCATGAACTGTCAATATCGATCTTAGACTTTTATAATCGATTATGCCTTTTAAAATTGTAACTTACACTTGAAAAAATTTTGTAGGATAGATCAGAAGGTCTCGACTATCTTACCAATTTCGTGGAAACTCCTCCATATGCATGCTTCAGTCTCACCAAAGAATTGTCTTATACACACAGAAAACAAAGCCCCGTTATCAGAATATGTCTGCATGTTATAAATAATTCTCACCGGCTTGGCTCGATCATGTACATGCTGTGCTGTGTCATATTAATCCACTAGTAATATCATCACCACCGTCTTAAAAACCGTAATGCCGCTGACTCTCTTTATCTCTGTCTCTCTGTGTGTGTGCATTGAAGCTTTCCACAAACACATTTTGTCCCTTTGTAATTGACAATTGAATAGCCCGTACAAGAAGAATACTTCACCTCCCCTTTCCTTGAGAGATCTCAGATCTAATCTACCATGTGGCAAACTGGCTTAAGCTTAACTATAAATGGATGATAGGGTGATTAGCCTCTAGTGTATGTATATTCATCACTATTCACTAGAGAAGACCATCACTCTGTACGACAGTACCATTTCATATCCTTCCTCTGTTTCTTTTGCTCATCCATGGCACGCCCTAATTTTGATGCTCTCAGAGACTCACATAACTCGGCCAATGATTTGCTCCATTCGCCACTAACCAAGCAATCTCTTGTCCACAATCAACAAGAAAAATGGGTTCATCAAGTTTCAGAAGCATCACTGAGAATGTTGGAAGTGTGTAGCAACACCAAAGATGTCCTTCTGTTTGTCAAAGATCACCTTCAAGACCTTCAGTCTACATTTCGTAGGATAAGCATAGGCAAGACAGCCGTAGAAGGTAAATTTGCAGCTTACCATCACCACAGGAAGAGGTTGAAGAAAGAAATGTTGAAGCACTTGCACTCAATCAACGGAATGAAGAACAAATACACTACCTCAGACCTCTTTCCTAAAGAATGCAATCTTACTGTGGTCGTTCACGTGCTAAAAGAAGTGAGGATGACTGCTATGTCTATCATTGAGACACTGATGTCACTCATGTCCATGCCCAGCTCTAACAGAAAATCAAATAAAAGATCCTTTGCACCAAAATTCACGTGCGTAAACAGCCTGAGTTCCTGGGAAAAAAGTGACTCCACGGCACTCCAAATTGCAAATAAAAGATTGGAGGCCGTAGAGATTGCCATTGAAGAATTTGAAGTTGAGTTAGAGTGCATATTCAGACGCTTAATCCAAACAAGAGTTTCACTCCTTAACATCCTCACCAGCTAGAAAACATAGCAACACCACCAATTGGCAACCCACTATCTTAAAGGGCTGCTTGCCCAGGTTCATCGGTTACAGCTCAGCTGCAGAACCATAAAAATAATAAATTGTCAACTTAAGACAAAATTTCAGACAATCAAACTGACCATATTGTATTCTTTCATTTATTCTTAATAAAATTGGAGTTTCATACACTACTTTACAGCACTAAAATTATACCATTGCTCATGCAAATGAAGACTCTGCTTTTTATCAGTCTCTTACAAAGAATTTTTATAAGGTAGCTGGATCAACTCAAGTTATTGGCCGCCAGCACAAAAACGAACCCTATATTCTATGCGCCTATTGCTTCGAACCTAGGTTTGGCTTGAAGATTTTTGGCCCCAAGCGCAAACAGTGTTTTGACTTCTTCAAAACATTTTATATTTAATGTTTCACTGCGATAATGGATAACCATCCAAACCACAAGCTATTTGGTTGGACTCATGGTAAAGCACAAATTTCAGATGCCACAAACCTATCAGAATCACAGTTTAAGCAGCCTTAGCAAACACAAATATCTACTAACCTGAGCCTAAACTCTTGACTAATACTGCAAAAAATGCCTAGTTCTTTGACAGAATTATAAAATGATTTAATATTACCTAAAAAGGTCAATACCAGAGACTTCAATCAGTGTAATAATTGCATAAAGGGCCAACCTTGCAAAAAGTTGAATGTGTAAGGGAGGGGGGTTTGAAACAATAGTCTAACACGATCTTTGATTCTAGGGAGGTCAGATGTATGAAGTTTTAACCCCGCATATGGAGGTTGCTTCCGCACATCAAACTGACGCCCAAATCAGAGCAACCTCACTGCTACTCCAAGGTACACCCTCACTCTAAGGCTATCTCGGAATGTAGACAAAAAAAATTGGTACTAGAAAAGGTAGTTTGAAGGCAGTGTCAAAAACAGGAAATATGTCAATGCAGCAATGCAATTGAATAAAAACAGAGGAAGCTTCTTCTATGTTCATTTTCATCACATTGTTGTCACCAAAATATAAACCATTATTTGGTCAACACATGGGTACGAACACTGAACACTGACAAGCATAAGAAAAACATGGTTACACAAACTGCAATCTCCTTCTCACAAGCATTTTTATTTGCATGGAAATCATCTAAGATATCCCAAATGGCATTCATACCAGCATCTTGATTTATGCTCTCTCTTTTAGCTCTTCAATGGACCATCTGAAACAATAAAGTATTATTCATTTTATCTTTTTCATTCTTTTTTTTTTTTTTTTTTTGGGGGGGGGAGATAGGAAAAGCACTAATATTAATATTCAAGGGACCAATTTAGACTGGAAGAATATAAATAGTATATATATAGATACTGTCAATTATTGAAAAAAAATAGAATTTTGCCAATTTACTCTTGGCTTCAACCAGATATGGTGCAACATAGACATCCAAAAACACATGGGCAGGGTTTAGAAGCGCCACACATAGAATCCATCCACAAACACAAGATGCTTTGGAAACAATAATCATGGCAATAAAAAACATTCTAGGAAAACCATATTGCGAATTTCATGTATGTGCATACCACAATATAAAACAGAAAACTGAGATCTTCTTCACTCTCTCTATTGCACATGGACTATTTTTACATCATGTATCCTACAATCCATGAATATAAAAGTAGCATGTTACTCATTAGTCAGTAATAGTATAACCATTGATCAACAAGTGTTGTTTATTATGACCATTTAATAAGAACCAGAATCCAACCATTACCTAATGCTCATGTCCATATCCACGTCCATGGGAGTGATCTTCATGGCCTTCCCAAGGATGCCGCCAGCCCTAAATGACACAAAAACCAAGTAAAAAAATCAAAGCAAACGAATATAAAAAGGAGCTCAACAATTATGAAAGAAGGAAAGAAATCGAAGCCCACCAATACCACAGGACCATCTTGCATAGCCCTATACATTACCCAAAACCTGAAATATCAAATCAACAAAGTTTTAACTTAGTCCACTGGCATTGTGATACACATGTGAGCAGGAACGCATGTGTACAAAGATGCATGCATACATGTTGGATAACTAATGAGGAAAAAGAAATCGCAACCGTAACTCCCTGACCTCCATAACCCGGTGACCTCCATTCTATAACCCTGCTAAACAGGCTTGTCCCACTCCAACATCAATTTTATTTTATTTTCTAAGCATTGGTACCTTGCACTAGTGGCCTTAGGGGTGTGGGCTTGGGGGGCACCTGCCCCATTGCAAGTTTAAAAAGTTTGGGGGTTTATTTAAAATTTTTAAATTTTTAAAACTTGCCTCCATTGAAATGTTTTTACAAATTTTGAGATACTTCTACATTTGTGAACATAAGTGGAGTCTTTCATTAATCAAAAAATTACACTTAAAATTACGTCATTCGATTTAATTTTACAATTCTCTCTTCTATCTTCAGTTTCCTCACTTTCCCATACACCAAGTCACCAATCCAAATGACTCTTCCCTATTTCTACTCAGTCAAAGACACAACTTAAGGATTAAGGTTCGATTGTCTGCTTGAATAATGCCACTGATATTTTAGGACTTGTCATTTGCTCGTGCTCTTCAACTTAGTTCCTCGGTTCTGGCTCTCTTTCCGCCCTCCCTTTCATCTCCTCCCATCCGTTATCTTCTTGAATGTGAACAAAAGTATATAGTTGAAGTTTGAAACCATAGTTTTAAAGTTGGCGTCACCAATATAACGTGCAATAAGACACTAATCAATATTCTTGTGAAAAAACAAGAAAACAATTCCAGTACTACACACCAGAATTTAGCATGACCATGAGGTGAAGTAAGGCTTTCATGGAGTCCTTCAGTCTCATCAAGACACTTCTTAACTTCTAATTTTGGATTTCGTCCACATAAAACACCCCACCCCCACCAATTTCAACACAATAACACACTCTTTCTCAAAAAATTATTTCTTTCAAGGAAAACCAGTAGAAAAGAGCTTTGATTGCCGAAGTAAAACAAGAAATAGCAAGAAATTACAAAACATAGTCAAGAAAAGGGTCTCTGATTGAAAACCTGAACACATAAGGGCGGAAATTAGCTAAACCAAAACAATCAATTCCGCTACCCCCGAATATCCATCAACCACCTCTCAGTGTTAGATCGCCAATCCTATTTGAAAACCATAATAAGAGCAATTTAAACAAAGCATGCATATCAAAGCCGATAACATACACGAATCAACAATAAAACTCAAACTGGGTCTAACAAACGCGATAATTAAGAAGATATTGATGAGTGAGGGAGAGAGATGATGATGGGATTAGATTACCACATGATGGCGCACATGCCCTTCCCGGTGACAGCATGCCAACGCTTCGGGTGATGCAGAGTCACGCCTTTGTATGTAGTGCTGTATCCATCTCCCCCATAGCCTCCGCCCATCTCTCTGACCCTCTCTCACACCAACCGATCGAGTACAGTATTCCAATTCGTGCACTGCCTTCACAAAATCGGCGAAATTAAGTCGAGAGCCGGATTAGCTACAAGCCCATAAGTCCATAACCAAAAGAAGATCTTGGGCCTCCAAACTTAAAATTCTCGGATCGAATATGTGTTCCCCATCCGGCCCGAAATTCCGAAGGAGCAAACCAGTCCACAACTGAATCCATTGACGATCGGAACTTCGATCCGAGTACATAAAATTCATAATAAATTTTAATTTGATTAGTTATTAAGAAATCTCCTCAAATATGGATGGATGCTATGTTACTTAAGGGATTAGACTTCTCTTTAATTTTTAAATAAATAAAAAAAGGGCACAATCTATTTTTTAGTTCTCAAATTATAGGTTTTGTATCAATTCGGTTCTCAATCTTTTAATTGTATCTCACTTTGATTCAATTGAAAATGATAGTTTAAATTAACTAATGGAGATGATCACGTGCATCTCACGTAATCACAGTTGAGAACTTTTTTTTTTTCCTTAAAATGATATCTTGCAAACTTGAGGGACCAAAATGACATAAAATAAAATTACCTGAGATTAAGGCTATCAAAATTCGACATGACATGATTAACCAACACGAATCGACACGAATTAAACGGGTTTGGGTGAAATTTTAACGGGTTTGGGTGATAAACGGGTTGACACGTCAAACACGTTTAATAAACGGGTCGTGTTCGAGTGAGACCTGTCAAACCGTTTATCACACATTTACCCGTTTAAATAAAATTAATATAATAATAAATTAATAATTATTTAAAAAAATTAGCAAAAAAAAAAGAAGTAAAAAAATCAATAAAAAAAAAATAAAATAGTAGTTTAAAGACAAAGGAGAAGAGTTAGAGAGCACTTTAAAGGTAAAGGCAAAGGCAAACAAATGTTTTTTATTTTTGTCCCACATTGAAAAATAAGGGGAGATGGGGAGGGTTGAGTTGCCTATAAAAGACAATGACTTCTTGCTTTTATTTTTAAAGCTTTCAAGTCTTATTTTTCAAAGACAAAGGAGAGGAGTTATAGAACACTTGAAAGACAAAGGCAAACCAATGTCTTTTATTTTTGTCCCACGTTAAAAAATGAGGGGAGATGGGGAGGGTGAGTTGTCTATGAAAGATAATAATCTCTTGTTTTTTTTTTAAAGCCTTCAAATCTTATTTTTATGAGATTTGATTTAAAATTTCTCTTTTTTGAGGTAAGTGCAATTAGTAGTAAAAAAAATGAAGTATTACAATTTGTTGATATAATTTTTTTAAAATTAAACGAGTCGTTTCGTGTTACCCGTTTATTAAAAATTAGCAAAAAAAAAGAAGTAAAAAAATCAATAAAAAAAAATAAAATAGTAGTTTAAAGACAAAGGAGAAGAGTTAGAGAGCACTTTAAAGGTAAAGGCAAAGGCAAACAAATGTTTTTTATTTTTGTCCCACATTGAAAAATAAGGGGAGATGGGGAGGGTTGAGTTGCCTATAAAAGACAATGACTTCTTGCTTTTATTTTTAAAGCTTTCAAGTCTTATTTTTCAAAGACAAAGGAGAGGAGTTATAGAACACTTGAAAGACAAAGGCAAACCAATGTCTTTTATTTTTGTCCCACGTTAAAAAATGAGGGGAGATGGGGAGGGTGAGTTGTCTATGAAAGATAATAATCTCTTGTTTTTTTTTTAAAGCCTTCAAATCTTATTTTTATGAGATTTGATTTAAAATTCCTCTTTTTTGAGGTAAGTGCAATTAGTAGTAAAAAAAATGAAGTATTACAATTTGTTGATATAATTTTTTTAAAATTAAACGAGTCGTTTCGTGTTACCCGTTTATTAAACGGGTTGTGTTCGCGTTGAGATTTTTTATCCGTTTATTAAACGTGTCGTGTATGAGTTTATACGTTTTTTACCTGTCACCCGTTTAACCCGACACGATTGACACTCCTACGTGAGATACATATGATAACCTTTAGTAGTCAACTTAAACCTCGTTTTTAATTGAATCAAAGTAACACAAATTAAAATTGAAAAAATGAGGGCTAAATTAAAACAAAATACATACTTTAGGGATTGTTATTATATTTTACCCAATATTGAATACTAGTTAAGCACCGATTATAATGGAAGTGAACGGTGGTAGTGGTGATGGTGAAAAAACGGTGATGATTGTAGTGGGTGACGACGATCGTGGTGGTGGTGGCAACCATGGGTCGCAATGATGACGGTGGTGGTAGGTTTTGGATGACAATAGTGATAGTAGTACTTGTGACTGATGGTAGTTGTGATGTGGGCGACGATAATGGTGGTTAGCAGTGGTGGTGGTGGGGCGATAGCGGTAATGGTGGTGGGCGACGACAGGTACTTCTGGGCAATAGTGTGATGAGTAGTGACGAATGATGGTGGTGGTAAGAGTGGTGGAGATGGATGACAGTGGATACTGATAATGGTGACTGATGACGGATGGTGGTGATAGATGTGATCGGAGTGGGTGACAGTGGTTTGCAGCAATGGTAGGCAATGATAGGGTGGTGGTGGGCAACAATGATGGTGAGCTGGCAATGGTGATAGTGGTGGTGCAGTGGCGACGATGGGGGTGGTGATAATAAGGATGATGGTGGTGGGTGACGATAATGATGGTGGCGGGGCAGTGATGATGGTGGTGGTGGGATGGCGATAATGGTTGTAATAGTGGTGGTGGTGGTGGTGGTGGTGGTGGTAAGGTGACAGCAACAATGGTAAGGGTGATGGTGGTGGTGGTGGTGATGCGGTGGGTGTAGTGGCGGTGGTGGAGGGTGGTGTGGGGGTGGCGATGGTGGTTATGGTGGTGGCGCAATGGGATTAGTGCTGATGGAGCTGTTTCAAAACACTAATTTTTTGTTCTAAAGTACTTATGTTCTAAAAACACTTATAAAAATTCTCCCTAAACACACTTTTAGGAACCTATTTTCTCTATTAAATTTGGAGTGTTAATATTAGTTGTCAGATTAACTTTAAAATAAAATTTAAAGAGATCTCAACCGTGAAAAGTAAAATTATTTTATTTATATTTTAAAATTTGGATTATATTGTATTTTATTCTATAAACTAGTTATTTCTCATACCTGAAGGTATAGAGTAATAAAAAAATAGTTAATAATAAACATATTTGTATTCACTGCTAAAATTAAATTACAAAAATAGAGCAAAAATAAATGAATTTAAATATCGATTGTAATAGGGACGAGCGATGGTAGTGATGGTGGGCGATAGTGGTAATAGTCAGAGACGATGATGATTGTGATAGGTGACGACGATCGGTTATGATGCTGGCAAGTGTGGGTGTCAATGGTTATAGTAGTGGTGGAACGGTGGTAGGGGTAGGGGTGATGATGGGACAGTGGTAGTGGTGATGGTAAGGTGGTCGCAGCAGTGGCAATGATGGGGATAGTGGTAGTGGGGATGGTAGTGGTAGGGTAGTGGTGATAGGGTGGCGGTGGCGACGGTAGTGATTGTTAGCAAAATAACTTCAACAGATTAGAAGATTTTGATCGATTATTGACTCTCCTTAAGAAAATTATACTCCCACTATATTGCTGCTAGGTTTATGACAAATTCTTCTAGGATTAACAAAGGCAAAACAGAATTTAGATAGTAGACTCTAAAATTCTCCTAATAACATAATAGAGAAATGTTTTTTGTATATATCAGTATTGACGCATCCGTACAGGTATTTATAATACTTTAGAGATGTAAAAATGAGACACAACTCTTGAGCCAAAGAGATGTAAAGAGGAGACACAATTCTTGGGCCAAGAGATATTAATTAATACAAAAATAATTAATTATTTTATAGAGTGCCCATCTTTTGACTTTAAATATTATTTTATTTAAAGCTTAATCATGATCCTTTGATTTGAAATATTTAGAGTTTTCCTTCAAATCTTCCCACCAGCCAAATTTAAAAAATTTGATGTATTTATCTTTTTAAACTCTTACACTCCCTTTCAACTTTTTCAATGTGGGATACCTTACATTACTAACTTTCTTACATTACTAACTATTTTTAAAAGTGATTGTTGTGGACGAGTTGATAGTGGGGGTGACGATAGCGGTGGTGATGATAATGATGGGGCGATGAATTTGGTAGTGGTGATAGTTGTTGTGGCAAAGGTGTTGGTGTGGTGGTGGCAACTGTAATAGTGATGGTGGTGGTGGTGGGGTGGTGGTAGAGCAATTTCAAATCCTATGTTTTTTAAAGTATTGATGAGAAGTAATAAATCGTAGAAGAATTTTTAAAAAGTTATTTCAAACACACCCTTAGAGATCTATTTTTCCTATTAAATTTGGTGTGTTATTATTAGTCGTCAAATTAACTATAAAACAAAATTTAAAGTTAACTAAACCGCGAAAAACAAAAGTTATTTCGTTTATCTTTTAACATTTGAATTGTATTATATTTTATTATATAGATATAGATTTATTTGTTTATTTTGAATTTTTTTTCCTCAACGTTAACTTATCATACTTTAAGATCATATAAACTAAAATTTTCCATCAAATTAATTTGTTAAAACTAGAAAAAAAAAAATTAGATGCAAATGTGATGTGAACCTAAAGAAATAGGGTTTTCAATGCCAGTGAGATTAAACCAAAATCCATCAATGATCAGACCTTTGATCTCTCGACACCATTGTAAGTTTTAAGGGTAAATATAACATCTCACGGTATACTTTACGTTGATTTGTTAGTTGGTATGTTCGTGGCGGGGTTTCGTGGAATCTGTGGCCGGTGGGTTTAGAGTAACAGTCGTATGTCATGTTTTAAAGATTTCCCATGTGCGCAAAAAAGCATAATAACAATTTTCTGCTATATTTTTTCTTTTATCGGTAAGAGTGCTCGAACCAAAATAAAGACTAGTCAAGTTGTGTGTAAATTATAAATTTAAATAATAATAGGGCGAGCTGTAAATTTAGACGTCTTGAATTCAACCTTTAACAATTTTTTAACCTTTGACAATCTTTCAGGCCAGGATATAAGAGATTTATCTTTCATGAATAACTTAATTTCAATGTAGATCACCGTCCATTGATCGGAGAGATTTATCACTCATAAATACTATAATTCTGGCATGAATAGTCGATATTTAATCGTAATAGCAATGAAATTAGTCGAGTTATACATTAATGGGCTCAAACACTCTTTATTGTTTAACAAAAAAAAAAAACCACTTTCCACCCCAAAATATATTCAAATTCTTAATTGACACTTAAAATATTATAAAATATATCTTATCATTTTTCAGCCACACTCATTCATATGAATAAATATTGAATATAACAGTTACACTAAATATAAAAGTGAATCTCATTTATTCAAATAATTAACCACAATTCCAGAAAAAAAAAATGGAATCACCTTGTCCAATTATTTATTGAGTAATACTATTGAGACTTTATTATAACAGTTAGATCAACTTTAAGTTTTAATATTTTCAATGACTATAATAAATGAAAAATGTTATACGTCTCAAATGAAACTAAAAAATTACAACTCAAATGCATATCATCTCTTAAATAAATGTCAAATAAATAAGTGTCACTTAAGAAAAGTTAATAAGATACACTCATTTAAATGATAATATGTATTTTTATTTTTATTTTTTGAGTTCCATAGCAAATTAGGTAAGGAAATTAAGCTATTAAATGAAGTCCAATAACATTCCTCATATTTATTTGGGTAAATTGTACCGTTAGTCCATGATATTTGCCACTTGTTGCACTTTTATCTTTAAAGTTTTAATTTCGTCAATTTTATCCTTCATGTTAACACATTAACTCACTTTGGTCCTTACCCTTAACTGTCGTCCAAAAAAGTAACAAAAAACCAGCACACATTAGGCACATGATGACTATTAAGAGTAATTATGTCATTATTCAATACACCCCCGTATACAAACATCTGTATTCTAAGTTTAAAAAATATTAACCATGTACCAAACACATTTTTTCTTCCTCATCAATTCTCGCTGCTGCTTTGCTCTCTCACAATACACAATACCCATACTCCTCTTTCTCTTTCTCTTTAAACTAAGTAATACCCTACTGTTAGAAGGTGGAGGCGGCATGGTGGCGATTATCCCTAATAATCGGCGACCACCCCCATCTCTACCCATCTGCCACCACTGATATCCACCACCACTACCGTCGCTGTCCTCTCTCTCTCTCTCAACGCCTCACACAAAAACCTAACCTCCACTGCCCTTACAATTCTCCATACGGTTGCCACCATTTCATCAAGTACTCCACGGATCGTAACACACCACCTCTTTCCTTTTCCACTGCGACCCGTGAAACCCAAAACCATCAATTTTCATGTGCTCAAGCATATTTCAGGGAATTAGGAAGGAGACAAACAGAGATCTACAAAGAATTTTGTCAACTATGGAATCAAAATCCTAAACTAATTCTTCATCAATTCAAATTTGGAATCGCAATACCGAATCTGAGCAAGCAATTCCGATTGGTGCCATGAAATAGAGCTTCATTGTCCATGGGAGCTGTAGCAAAATAGGTATTGGTGTGATTACGTTGTTGTTGTTTGTGTATTTGTGTGTTTGATTGAGAGAGAGAAATATTAGGTGTGAGAGAGGAGAGAGATAAACATTGTGTATTTGTTGAGAAGTGTCGGTGTGCGTGCTTTTTTTGTGGGCGTGTTGTGTTTATGTGTGCAAGTGCTCAAAACTTAAAAGAGAAACAGAGAGATGGTGTATGTTTTTTTTTGTGGGGATACTATTTGAGAAGAGAGAAAAGAAAGATGAAGATGTGTGATTGGTACCATGTTTAATGTTAGTCAAATAAGGGATAAGGTTGTTTGAAAATAGGTATTGACATGAAATACCAAAAATACTTGTCAAAATTGTCATGTGTCAGGCACATGATATTTTTCGTCTCTTTTTTAGATAGCAATTAGTGTCAAGGACCATATTAGTCGAATGTATAAACTTTGAGGATTAAATTGATAAAAATAAAATTTTGAGGACCAAAATACAACTAACCATATATCTTAGGGACTATTGGTATAATTTACCTTATTTATTTTAGTATTTGACGGTTACACGGCACGGCTACACCGAATATGTTCTCCATTCCTATACAGTATAGTCAAACATGGCGAACTCCATTCCAGTTCCAACGAATAAATGTCGTCGGACACATGCACAAGCACTGTAATATACACTACAGCGGAGAAGCCAACCAACCCGAGAGAAGAGAGAGATCAAAGTGAATAACTCTTCTAATTCTCCCATGGCACAGAAGAATTATAGCGGCCTCATGATCGACCCAAGAAGTGGCTTTTGCAGATCCAACTCTACATTCTACAGCAAACGCAATTCAATTCCTTTACCATCCAATGAATCTCTCGACGTCACCACTTTCATCTCGTCTCGTGCCCACCATGGCAAGACGGCCTTCATCGATGCAACCACCGGTCGCCGCCTCAGCTTCACGGAGGTATGGAGAGCTGTCGATTCGGTCGCTTCTTGCCTCTCCGACATCGGGATTCGCAAAGGTCATGTTGTCCTCCTCCTCTCTCCTAACTCCATTTTCTTCCCCATCGTTTGCCTCTCCGTCATGTCCCTCGGCGCCATCATCACCACTACTAACCCTCTCAATACTACTCGGGAAATCTCCAAACAAATCGCTGATTCAAAACCTGTTCTCGCTTTCACTATTCCCCAACTTATCCCCAAAATCGGCCACTCAAACCTCCCCATCGTACTCATCGGCGAGGATCTTCATTCAATTCCTCCCGATTCCACTTCCAATTCCAGAATCGTGACAACATTAGAATCCATGATGAAAAAGGAACCGAGTAAGAGCAGCCGAATCAAGGAGCGGGTGACTCAGGATGACACGGCAACGCTACTTTACTCTTCTGGTACTACCGGGGCGAGTAAAGGAGTAGTATCGTCTCATAAAAACCTCATAGCCATGGTTCAAACTGTTGTAAGCCGGTTTCGATTGGAGGAAGGAGAGCAAACTTTTATATGCACCGTCCCGATGTTTCACATCTACGGATTAGCAGCTTTTGCGACGGGATTGCTTGCATCAGGATCCACGGTGGTGGTTCTTTCCAAATTTGAGATTGACGAAATGCTTTTGGCAATTGGCAAATATTCTGCAACCTACCTACCTCTCGTGCCACCAATACTGGTGGCATTAGTAAATAACGCCGATCATATAAAGAAAAAGTACAATTTGAGAACACTTCACTCTGTTTTGTCTGGTGGTGCGCCGTTGGGGAAAGATCTGATTGAGGGGTTTGTGGAGAAGTATTCGACGGTGACGATTTTGCAGGGGTATGGGTTGACTGAATCCACGGGCATCGGGGCTTCGACGGACTCACTGGAGGAGAGTCGACGGTATGGAACAGCGGGACTGTTGTCGCCGAGCATGGAGGCTAGGATTGTTGATCCGGAGAGCGGAGAGGTGTTGCCGGTTAATCGGACGGGTGAGCTTTGGCTGAGAGGTCCCACAATTATGAAAGGTAAAAGTATAGTATTTTTTTCCACACGTTTGCCACGTTCTTGGTGGACCTGTTACTTTCTTCTTTGAGGACACCGTGGAATAATGACATGTGTCCACTATGCTTGTCCCACCATTATCTTGAAGAGAAATCAGTTACATCCGTCTCCAAAAGCCATTTTGATCGATACATTGCCATTGACGGGCGGGTTTGATAAGCCCAGTTGCTTAGGAAGTGTTTCAAAAGTTATTTAGTTGTTTCTATTTCCATAAACATATGTATTAGAATGTTATTACAACACTAGAAATATGATAAATTAAGAAATAAAATATATCTAAATTAAAATAATTTATGTTACTAACATAAGAATATTTAATGGAGTTTTAAATATATTCAAGATTTTATGTAATTCTAAAGATGAAGGCGTGTCTCCTTTCGAGATCTCTCATTTTTTAGTTACCATTTTATTTTGATACATTTCATTAGCTTTAATATAAGTCATAAAAACTCATTACTCAAGCCAAATAAATTATAAATAATTGACAAATCTTATGATATATGTGATCGATCTGAATATCTTCAATGATGACTTTTCATTTGTATGATTCATAGTTTTTTCAATAACCCACTTTACTAAGTATATGGCGAATGTATTCACCATGGAGATATGTACGTGTATCCAAATATGATAAATACTCTATTAATTATCTAATATGTGCAAAAAGTATCTGATATGTATTTGTAAGTATATGAATATCAGTGTCTGATACATATCGGATATGGATACGTTGCCCCAAGCAAAATATCTATGCTTCGTAGAGAGATGACAAATAAAGCGTATTAATTGATTGAGTCTTGCTTGAGATCACTGTTCTGGCCAATTAAGTTGTGAAAAAAAGAATCATAGTCTTTTAATTATATACTTTCACATGAGTTTTTTTATTTATTTTTTAATATGCCATAGTGTGCCTACAACCGATCAAACTATTGCATTATTCTTCCAGTTTCCTTTTTTTTTTTTCGTTAGTGAAATGATTGTTAATGAATCAAATGACACAAAAAGATGACAATATGTAAGATTGACGGTCCCTATTGTAGTTATTGTTTCGTTCTATACATTGCTGGTGCTGGAGAATAGGATCTGATCCATCACTTGAAGGGAAACATTAGTGGACTAAGTTTATCTAAAAACTAGCCGGATACTTATATTAGCTCATTTTAAGCAAATGTGATTGAAGAAGTGAGAGATATGACATCAATATTGGTTTATTTATCGCCATTTTTCTCCTTAATGATCTCAATTAATTCCCTCTTACAGGGTCTGTCAAGGACAGTTTACAATTTTCAAGTTTTTAGATATGGTATCTATGTTACCTGTGAAGCAAGATCCCTATGAATTTCTACAGTGTTTGGCTCTGTTTTCATTTGCCGGCACATTTATGTTAATCTGTTCTGCAATGTTTTTTCCTCATAGGTTATTTTAGCAATGAAGAAGCAACTGCATCAACTTTGGATTCAGATGGATGGTTAAGAACTGGAGATCTCTGCTATATTGATGACGATGGATTCATCTTTGTGGTTGATAGGTTGAAGGAGCTAATCAAATACAAGGGCTACCAGGTTAATCATTTCTTACAATTTGGCTTCTTCATGAAACTCCTGCAACCTAAGCCGATTTGTCATTCTTACTTGCATGGTTGGTCCATTTTCCGCAATACAAAATATTGCATTTCATCTCAGCCGATTACTCATTAGTCGTCAATCGCACATGTTGCCCACTGCTGCATCTATCAATGTTCTTTGAGATTTTGCTCACATGAATCATTCACTTGATTGGATAGGTTCCTCCGGCAGAGCTAGAGGCTTTGTTACTCACTCACCCAGAAATTGCTGATGCTGCTGTTATACCGTGAGCTTTACTCCATCTTTGTGAAAAAAAATTTGCGAATTTATTTCTAATAAAGGATTATGCTTATTTCTAGAATCCTTTACTTTTTTTTTCTTCTTATAGCAAAAGAAAGCAATCAATCTTATATGATCGGTCCTTTAAATTAGAAGAGACTTAGTTTGTTATGTTGTGTTTCAGATTTCCAGATAAAGAAGTTGGGCAATATCCCATGGCATATGTGGTACGAAAAACAGGAAACAATTTGTCAGACACTGCGGTCATGGACTACATTGCTAAACAGGTAAATTTAAGAAATGATAACAAAAAAGAGGTCTTGCCACTGACTTGTTTTGACATTTAAACTCCATTTCAGCTGTGATGGCTTGCTAGACTGTCAGGCCTGCTAAACTTAGCATGTTAATCTGCATTCAGGTTGCTCCATACAAACGAATCCGGCGAGTAGCATTTGTAGCTTCCATCCCCAAGAATCCATCAGGCAAGATACTCAGGAAGGATCTGGTAAAACTTGCAACCTCCAAACTTTGAAAGGGCTTGAGTTTTCGCTTAGGAAGGAGAGAGGACAATATTGTATAGTTTGGCTGTGCGTTTCAAATCCATATAAAGTAGCAACTGTATTTCTTGCTTGTGTTTTATGATCCTGGTTGTTGTTGAGCATCTTTTTCAACCCCCATGTAGTCATGTTGCGTACAAATATGATGAAGTTCTTGAGATAGTCAACGATAAATAAAGCATGAAGAAAAAACATTTTCGGGTGCCATTATGTGTAGTATAGTTGCAAATGTATACTCGTTTCGGACATGCTCTGCTTACGTGGAAGTCTTCCGACGTTGAAGTAGACAACCAGGAGAAGGCAGCATTCTGTAGCCCCATGAAACAAAGCATTTTGATTGCACAGCTAATTTTCGTAATCTCCAAATGTACAAGTGTGGCCAGCGATATCTCCACAAACTTCCAATCCAGAAGCTCAAACCTATTCAACAAATGAGAAAACCCACACGTCAATCTTGTTATTATTGTTAATGATTTTCGTTAACACGAAATTTTTGAAGAGTCAAATATATGCAAACTTAGAGACCCAAAGATACTTATGCTACAATAAAATAGTCTTACCTTTGCTTCAATAAACCCAACTTGATTGTGGACATACAAATAGAGGAAAGAATGGAAGAAACTGAGTGTCCTCTACAAGTGGCAATGGTTTTAAGTGCTTTGTCTTTCTCCTCAAGAGGATCAACAAAACTCTTGCCGGACTCTGTTTCGTCAGCTAAACTGCTTGGCCCATATAATTGCCAGGCCAGGCCCATTTTCCTGCTTAGACAAAATTAATCCCTCTCTGACTGTTTTCATCCATAAATTAACAAGAGAAATTTGGAGGCCGGTCCTACTGTATGGACCTATTTGGACTTAAATCCGTCAACGAAACTTATTTGTTATGAAGTCCGTTTTTTGTCAATTTTACCATACTATCCATTCCCTTTAGAAATGAAATAAAACTAAAAATTAAAAACTCATAAATCTCTGGAGTTTAACTAACATTAAAATATGTTCTCTCTCATATCTATCTATAGGCTAAGAGTTTGATTAATATTAAAATTTTCTCTCTCTTTTATCTATCTATATTCATATATAAGTTAGGTATATATATAGTAACATTAAAAATAAAAAATAGTAATATTCAAATACAACAAAAATTTATCATTTAGACATAAAAAAATAATACATTTAAACACAAAAAAAATAGTAACATTTAAACATAAAAAAAAAATTGAAACATTCAATATTAATATTTTTTAAAAATAACAACAGTAACATGTTCAACAAAAATATTAACATGTTCTATAAAAATAGTAATATGCTTAACAAAAATTGTAACATACTTAACAATAATTATTTTTTTCAAATTCAAACACAAAAAATAGTATCATTCAAATACAAAAAATAATAATATTAAAAAAAATTATAATATTGAATATTAATATTTAGGAAAATAATAATAGTAACATACTCAACAAAAATAGTAACATGCTCAAAATAATAGTAACATGAACAATAACATACTCAACAAAAGTAGTAACATGAACAATAACATAATAAAAATAATAATAATATGAATTTGAATTTTATATTCAAATTTATTAATTTTTTTTTGTATTTGAATTTTACTATTTTTTATTGTAATTTTTTTTTGTATTTGAATGTTACTATTTTTTATTTTAATGTTACTATATATACACATAACCTATATATGGATATAAATAGATATGAGAGAGAAAATATTAACTTCTTTTTAAGGAAGGGTATTTTTGAGATAAAAAAATAAAGTGGACTTAAGTCATTACATATAATTTTAAATATGGACTTAACCCCTTATAAATTTTCTTGCAGGACGTATCTCCAAATAAGTATATCTAGGGGGACTCACTTCCAATTTTCACAATTAACAACCGAACGCTGTAGTTAATGGGCTGGTGTTTTAACTCCCAATCAAAATTGAGACCAAACCCAAGGGTAGTTAAGTAGAGGTAGAGATGAGTCGTAAATGTAAACATTTTGAATTTAAAATTTGACAATTATTTTGAATTCAGATCATGAATTTTTTAATTTTAGCGTGAATGATTTACCTTTGATCATATAAAACACAGACACGGAGATATAACAAAATTTTAAAAGATTGAACAAGGGGTACGACAAGGATACAATTATTAAAATAATATAATATGTTTTTTTAGATAATAATACAGTTATAATATATTAAAAATAAACCATATATTATATAATATTAATAACAAGACATAATAAATATTAATGTTTTGATTAATATTAAAATAAATTAAAATAAATATCCACCATTTTCATCAAACATCATTGTCTCTATTAACATTCACATCATATAAGTAAAATTCATATCATATAAGTTATATAACAAAAAATATATTAAAAAAATAAAAATCACATCCCTTTTAATAGTTAACAATAATTTTTTAAGAAGAAAAAAAAATTTGATCGTATCTTGGCTATGTTAGATTGAGTCCACTATTCAGAACACTTCTAACTGTAACAGACGTGTGTCCAATATTACCACGACACCTTTTCAAAAAATACCCATACTTCCTAACTTTAATCCGAACGAAAAGAGAATTGATCGAAATATACGCAAGTTAATTCTGATATAAATGCAAAAAAAAAAAAGTCAAGATACATACAAGTATCATCCCCGACTACTTTCTAATTTAAAGAAAAATCAAAACAGTAGCTGATCTGCAATTATTGGCGTCCTAACTTTGCTGATTTTTGCTAAACTCCGAAGAAATGGATGAAAGTATCAAGTCTTCCAAACTCATGCTGACCATATTTAAAGTTGAGATTTTGTGCATTATTTTGTCCTAACCCTAACCCTAACCCTAACCCTAACCCACCAGTCAATCTCTGAAAGTTCGACTTTTTAGAACTATTTTTTTGTCTTCTTAAATGCAAGCTCTCCTCATTCCTTTATTTGGTGGTTCTTCAAATAAGATGAAAAATGGTCCGCTGATATTTGAAGTATATATAATTACTTATAAATATTATATAGCTGCTCCATCATATCGTTTCTTGTAAGATTTAAATTTACGAACTCGAGATAATATTTTTTTTTATCTTGATTATATCTAATTCTCTTATTCGCTCTAACGAGTGGGGTTGCTTCTTTTAATGACAATCGCAAGAGTGTGTTGCCTAATGGAAGCGGCAAATTTCTCCAATCCATAGCAAACGAGTCCAACAGCCAACCTCAAATAATGCAGAGAAACTCAGTCAGCCAAGTGTAGAATAAATTCAGAATAAGGGATAACATTACGATATCGACTTTAAAATTGTATTGTAATTCGATTTTAATTTTAAATTGAAAGATTTATAATTATTAATCAAAAAAAAAACTAATAAAGTTATTACACATGCCACGATTTTATTAAATAAAAAAACTAATATAAAAAAAAATCATATTTCAATATCGTAAGACCATAGAATACAAGCCATCACCATTTTTGCTATATTTACTATCTTTTTGTCCAACAGAAAGGGACAGGAACGCCGATAAAGTCAATACAATCAGGTCTATTGCTGAGTTTGCGTGCTTCCTCCTACGATTAGAAGGTCTTTTAGGGTCATTGGAAACTCTCATTTTATCATGTTATTTTCATTTCATTTATTTATATAATTTGATGGTTTAATATATCATATTCATTGAATTTATTATTGATCTCAAATAATTGTAAATAATTAGGTTATTAAATTATGTTCATAAATTAGATTCAAGTAACATTATTCTCCATCTATAATATTTTTTCCATGTCTAAGTTCACAATCATTTATCCCAAAAAAATTACAAAAACAATCATTAAACCCATCCGAGGCTCTAAGATATTTGAAAACAAAAAAAACAAAAAAACAAAAAAAAGGCATATGCTGTTAATGAATCATAACTTTGACAAGAGGAAGGAATATCAATTCTAAAACCGTAAAGAGAATGGATTTACAATGTGTATCAAAATCTTAAGCATAAATTCTAGTAATTAAAATGGTTTTGAAAATTTCACAATTCAATTTTTAATCATTGGTTACGAAATAGAAATACGAATTCGAGATACTATGGATATATATAATAACATGGCAAAACCTACAAAATTAGGATACATGTACGCTTAGGATCCATCTATGAGAAGGTGTATTTGATAATTTTATTACAATCTAACAACTTGATAATTATAATTTCTATTAAGTTCTTCAACAATAATACAAATAATTAGCAATTTTTTATTTTCAAGAAAATTTCAATCATATTATTATTGTATATCCATAAAGCGAACGTGACTAATTAATGAAATCATAAGTAAGATTTAACTAGTTGATTTGCTTAAAAATCGTTATTGTCAAGAGATATTATATTTTATACTCAAACTCAAATGAATTTTTTCTTCACATATTGCATTATACGTGAATTTTAGAGGTAAAGGTAACGATTAAAATTAAAAATTATTTATATTTCTATTCATATCTATTTTCTATATAAAGTATATGTATTGTGGATCATGAAGTAGTATTCAAGTATTTTATTATTATTGAATACATTTATAGAATGGGGAGAATCCCAAGATTCCTAGAGTGTCTGAAGTACGTGTCGCCCAGCATTATTGTAGTTCCATTCATATGCACCCAATTCCATGTTCGATTTTCCAGCCAATAATGTGGGCTTGTCTAGACTTCTATCCGTTGAAAAAAAAAAACAAAATAAGGCATTTTTTATTTTGTTTTATTGGTTGACAAGTAACCCTCTTTTCAGTCCAATAAAAAGTAAGTCATTCACGATGATATTAGTATATTTATCGAGGATAAATCTCTTATAATTTGGACTCAAAGAATTACCAAGATTCAAATTCAAAATGTCTAGACTTACGACTCGTCCTTATTATCACTTAAGCAACTTTAGAGTTGTGTATTTTACTTCTTTGTTTGGACAAAATGGAGAAAATACTATTTGTGTAATTGGCCATATAACCCTTTAGAACTTTACTTGGTCGAAGTGCACAAGCGAAGAAGGTTTTTTAAAAAACTTCTACCTACATGGTGAGCCAAGGAAGAAATTGGATGTTGACAACCAAGAACTTGACCAAACACAATGCAATAAATCAAATAGGAAACAAAACTACAAAAAACAGTATTTCAGTTGCTGCACACAGCTAGTCATGCAGCAAGCATAGAGTAAATTATTACAAAAAAATATTGTTATTTGAAACTAATTTATTAATTTCATTCGTTGACATAATATATTATAATCATTAAATTGATTACGAATCACAACTAATATTAAATTTTATCGACAATTTAATGACGGTAATTCATTAGATGAATTATTAGGGTCAAGTGGCATTGCCCAATTATGACTACCCCAGCATCAAGTCTACTCTAAGCGCCGGTCAAGAAAGTTTGTTGACCATACAGCATAGCCCCCCGGTCCCTCACTATATATCTTCCTGCTTGCCTAAACTTATTTGCAACGTATATTTGTCAACAGTTAGCTTGTTACATGCTGAAGTGAAAGTGAGAGAGAGAGAGAGCATGGGTGAGGTGGTTGAGGAAAGTGGCATCAACCCACCGGCAATGGGCACAGACTTGGTGGCTCCGGTGGTCTCAGCCCCTCCCATGCAGATGCAGTATAGCACACCATCGTGGTCCAGGAAACCACTGCTCTCAATAGAACATCCAAATGCTGCAAGCAACGATAATAATAATACCCTCCAAAACTCTCGCACTCCAAACTTCATCTCACCCTTGGGTAGCCCTATAAGGAGAGCTCTACAACTCACCAAGCTTGATTCTCAAGATGCTTGGCTTCCCATCACAGAGTCCAGGAATGGCAACGCCTACTATGCTGCCTTCCACACTCTTTGCTCTGGCATCGGAATTCAAGCACTTGTACTCCCTGTTGCCTTCACCAATCTTGGCTGGTAAGCCTTAATTTTTACAAACACATTTACAGTTTGCTTTGGTTTTTTTTTCAAAAATTGATACTATTTTACGTGCTTTAGTGGCCTTGTTCAAAGATGACGCTCATCTTGTAATTTTCCAAACTATATATTTTTGTTTCATTTAGATCAGACAGAGAAGACCATGGTCTTCGAAGTGTATTTGCTAGGCACTCCATGAAATTAACGTTTTGAAGTTTGCTGCAATATTTGCCGGTAGACTTTTTGGAAAGAAAGAAAAACTACAAAATCAAATAGGATTACATTTGAAAGCAGTACTCTCGTGATTATGCAAGAAAAAGCTGAATCTCACATGATATAAAGTCTATTTCATTGGGTATCAGCGATGCATACATAGAAATCCCTTTTTTTACATCTCACATGATATACATGATCGGTCCTTTTGACATCCTCATACATAATATGAACCAATGGACCTTAATATGAAGTACTCTGTGTTCAAAACCTGCATTTAAAAATTAATTTTTAAAAGAAGGGTATCCAAAAATTTATATACGTACACTCAGGTTCATATTTAGACGATGGAGTACTGTGTAGCTGCATGGAATTCCACTGCATCTTAACTCAAGTGATTAAGATGTGAAGTTGAAACTAGTCAACAACTGGCCTGGGGTTCTATTCGAGTTGTAAATTTAAGCCAATGGAAAGAGTTTGGTGCTTGGTCTCCAGAATTTCGTTTTAATTCCATATATGTATCTTTCTTTGAGCAGGACGTGGGGGATTATTAGTTTGACAGTGGCATTCATATGGCAGCTTTACACCTTGAGGCTTTTGGTCAAGCTTCATGAATCCACTGAAACTGGGATGCGTTACAGTCGATATCTCCAGATCTTCATTGCTACTTTTGGTAACATTATCCAAACACGATACGATACAATTTACTTAAGACCCAATTTGAAATTCTGTAGTAAATGATTTATTAGGTCTATCTAATTACAGGTGAAAAAATGGGGAAAATCTTTGCTTTGTTTCCGATCATGTACCTATCAGGTGGCACCTGCGTTGCCCTGATCATTGTTGGTGGTTCAACCTCGAAGCTCTTCTTCCAAATCGTATGTGGTGGGCATGGTTGCTCGGCGAAGCCATTAGCAAGCGTGGAATGGTATTTGGTGTTTACATGTGCTGCCGTTGTTCTATCTCAGCTGCCCAACTTAAATTCCATAGCTGGAGTTTCCCTAGTCGGGGCAATCACCGCTATCGGCTACTGTACAATAATGTGGTTTGTGTCTGTGACAGAGGGTAGGCTTGATGGGGTTTCCTATGATCGAGTGAAACCGGAGAGCAATATTGTTTGGATTTTTGGCATTCTAAATGCTTTTGGGATCATTGCTTTTGCTTTCAGAGGCCACAATCTTACACTTGAAATTCAGGTACATATATGCTCCACTTCTTGTCACTTTTTTTTTTCCAACGGTTAAGGGGTCTTCGGCTAGTTTATGCACACTTTCATTAGTCTCTTTCTTGGTCTAATCAAATACAGGTCATCTACACCAGAATTAGAATATTCATGAGGGAGAAAAATCTTTCAATACCTGATCCTAAATAGTTATTAAAATTTAAATTCAGAATATCTGAATTTATAACTCGTCTCTATTACCATTTGAGCTAGGGTTCATTTTAATAACTATAAAAACCTATTGGGTTGGGGTATGCCCAACACATTTTTGGCTACACTTTAAACTTGAGATGATACCACTCAAGTCACGGACAGTGGGATTATCTTCTTTCTCTAGCCGATTCAATGACTTGAGTGGTATCATCTCATGTTAAAATTTATTCAATTCATACCTCTAACCTAGTTATAGCCATATATATAGTTGAGTTCATGTCATGTGGAGTTTGGGTAGCATATAAGTATGATCAGAATGTTTCTAGACTAAATTCATACCCACTAATTTTGTTTCAATTTCATATCACGATGGTGGATCGTGTTAAAAATTGTCAAGTTTTATTTATAATAAGGGGTTATAGAGAAATGATACCTGGAATTTTAAACGCTTGACCTTGTAGTTGTCAGGTATTTGGGTAAAAATCATTCACATAAGCACTTTTGGTTGCAGGCTACCATGCCTTCCAGTGAAACGAAACCATCTCACATACCAATGTGGAGAGGGGTCCAAGTTGCTTATGTGATCGTTGCGGTGTGTTTGTTTCCCCTTGCAATTGGAGGTTATTGGGCTTATGGCCGCAAGGTATATATATATATATATAATCACTTGTATTCTCCATATAAGATTCAATATTAACGAACATAAATGTTAAACTGAATCATGCAATATGATTCTCGTTTCAGATACCTGAAAATGGAGGAATGCTGACAGCAATATACGCATACCACGGGCGCGACACTTCACCAGCTGTTCTGGGATTAACAAGCTTATTAGTCATAGTAAATGCTGTAAGTTCATTCCAAATTTATGGCATGCCAATGTTTGACCACATGGAATCCAAGTACACCAGCAGGAAGAACATGCCATGCCCCTGGTGGCTGAGGGCGGTTTTTCGGGTCATGTTTGGTTACGGGTGCTTCTTTGTAGCCGTAGCAATCCCATTCTTGGGAAGCTTTGCAGGTCTAATTGGGGGAATAGCGGTGCCAGTAACCTTTGCCTATCCCTGTTTCATGTGGATTAAGATCAAGAAGCCGAAGAAATATAGCATAATGTGGTGGATAAATTGGGGATTAGGAGTTTCCGGCATGTTACTGGGTGTTCTGTTGACTGCAGCCGGTATTTATGTTGTGATTGACACTGGCATTCAAGTTAGCTTTTTCAAGCCTAACTAATTCAAACAAGGAGGGTGATGAAGTAGTTTCATGTTTGTTTTATGTTTTATTTAGTTGTTATGGACATCAAATACTATTTCTTGTAATGTGTGACCAATATTTATTTATGATTATTATCGACATTTTATTTCCCATAGATTAAGGTTTTGACTGCTAGTGTGCTAAATTTAATTAATCTAGTTTTCTTATGTCAAGTCAAACAGCCGATTAGTTCACTACCTGAATAAAGGATGAAGTTCATGTTTAAGTATCCTCCGGCTAGTTTCTCGTGAACCAAGGTATATGTTAAGTTAAGCGACTCAACTCTTTCCTATGACTAAGCTCTTGCTTGCAACTATGTAACATATTACCCTACCTCCGGTACGAGCAAAGCAAAGGGTGAACTAAAACTAGTAACATATAACCAAATAGGCAGGACCGATGTTTAAAGGCTAAACTTAAATCAAGATCAACCTTTCATGATACCAAATCATCGACACATAATATCACTATGCATTTATGGTTATAGCATTTATTGGTGGCTATCGATATGATGAATATCTACTCAAAAAAATTAATCAAACGTGTGTCATACGTACAACTAGGGCCAAGTGTGTTGCCATAGTATCACGTATTTTAAAAAGAGACTTGTTTTCATAAGCTTTGCAAAGTTAAAAACCCCTAAATCAGACCTGATCCTGGAATTGCAGGTCTAAAGACCTGAAGTAGCCATAAAAACCAGTAGTTAGTGAGAGAATGACAAAACGTGGATAATATTCAGCATCCATCAATGTACTGGCCACATTAAGAGTTGTAAAGGACCATATTTCATATTTCAGTGTTCCTGTAAATATTATTACAATAACTATCCGTCAATCAATGTACTCACGATAGGCGATAGCACTTCAAGAACCTGATCCTAATGGTTAGCTAATTTGAAAAAATATAAGACAATGTACATGCTGTCATACCAAACAGCAGTGCAGGATTTTGCTAGAATTCTCATTTTCACATCCATGAAAATACAATGCAACCTTAGCCCCCCACCCCCAACAAGGGGAAAAGAAAAAGAAGTGCAATTGCAGACGCCAATAAAACAAAAAGTGGATGGACCAAAAGCCATGGTCAAGAATTCTCATAATTTACAGAACAAAGTTGGAGCATATGAAAATGAGTTGCAGTACCATGTGATTCTACATCGATAACGGAAGAAGCATTCTGCGTTTCTTTTTTCGGGCCAGCCTTACTTGCTTTGTGATTTTCATGCATAAAAGCAGAAGCAATGTGATGCATACAAGGATGAAAGCAAGTCTCAAATGCCTGAAATATAATGAAACAGCTGAGAAAACGAGGAATGCCAAAACAAGGAGTTCCCATATTACAAATACCACAACATCCACCCTGCATCCAGAAAAACCCAAAAAATGCAATAACAAGCGTATCAGTAGTGACTAGGCAAAACAATTGCACAAATAATATAAATCCAATCCAAAATCACGGAAACAGAGATTTGAGGACATAAATGCCCCTGCCAATCTAATAACCTGATGAGTCTTCCCAAAAAGAAAGAGCATTAACTAGTTATACAAATAGATAAAGGATGTCTTCAACAAGGAATGAATCCTAACGCTCGAATGCTTAATGTTTCCAGGTATTTTATTCTTTTCTTATGTATATCTAAATTTAATGGTGTTTCGATCCATTCTTAATATGACCAATTCACTGATTCCCAAAATGAAACAATCTATGCGCACATCAAAATTATTGATGCCCAAAATGTTATAGGTGATATACTCTGAAATTCTGATGCTTGCATCAAGCTGCACTCTATCACTCCCAATTATAGCGAAAGGTCAAAAACCTAGAAACAGCACTGTGTGTGTGTGTGTGTATGCCACACAAGGTGCAAGTTTAAAAAAAAGGCCAACTAATTAGTTGGTGTGAATCAACCGCTTCACAATGGGGAAAAAATTACAAAAATGAGGTATTGCAAGTAATTTTAAGCCTCGCGATCTCTAAATTTCGCATGTAAAACAGATAATGAAGAAACATCTTTTGTTCAATAAAGTGAATCTATAATAACTTCAATACATTAAACCTCTCATTCTAAGTTTCTGTAAACTACTAGGAACAGAAACAACATGTATCCATCACCATTTTAAAACCAGTGAATCAAGTCAATCAACTAATTTTTGCCTAGAGGTAGGCCAATATCAGTTGTTTTAGGAAACAGTTGCTGAAACCAAATATTTTCACCATGGACTCCTCAGCCAAACTACATCCAGAAAAACACACAACCATTTGGTAAAATTTCATGAAAGCTCGGCAACAATCTTCCTTAATAGTAAGGTCATCAAAAAGACTGATTCAAATCATCTTCCCACAATGTCTTATATCAAGTTTGTGAAAACAAAACAAAACAACAAGTCCAATCCAAAATAAATCATCAACAAACCAGCATGCTTGGTTCATTCCTATACTCAACCTAGAAAAAGAGAAAATATTCAATGTAATGGTCTCACAACGGCATCACCGCCACGTGGTGCCACCAATAGGAAAACAACAGAGCAAGGGAATCACATACAATTCAATAACTACCCATTCATGTAAGCCAATAACCACCTCATACAAAGTAGTGGGGTTCATTTCATCCATTTATTTGTGTGACATGGCGGTTACATTCAATATTTATTCATAGAAAACAATGCACAATTGACCTGAATTGAATCATACTCAACATCTTATTCTTCGTATAAAAAAGAAATGTATTGTATGTTGTAAACCACGTTTCGTTTTTAACATCATTAATAAAGGGCAGGGGCAGTTTTCAATCCTTCACTCATATCTAACCAGTTACATTACAAGAAGTTGGAAACCACTCTCAACCAACTACATATTGTGTTTCAATTGATAAAAAAGGACACTTTTTATGTACGATACAAGTAGTTTTGTTTTAACATTACAATAGAAGTAGTTAAAAAGTACTCCTCAACATAACCTTGTAAGTGTGGTGGTAGCTATATCTATACTAGCAGGCATCCTGCACGAAATTTGTTATCGCTTCCTCCCATCAAACCCTACCTAACCTTAATTACTGAACAATTCCTCATTAATGTGTTAATAACTTCATATTTGACTGCCATTTTGGAAATACGGTGAAAAAACAATAATTCTCAATATTCTCCATTAATGATCTGTACAGTCATCAAAAATCTCATAAATGACTCCTCAGCAGCAAACCACTTTTCCATGTAATCCTAAATACATTAAAAAGGGCATAACAATGAATGACACTGCACAATTTCTCGTATGGTCGATCCTTCGATAGTTCCAAATTCATGTTTCCAATCTTTTCATATGCATATTTTGTATAGGAATATGAGAACTCTAAATTAGCAGCAGTTCCAATCAGATAATTGAGAAATAAGTCTGAAACACATAAAACATATGTGCAACGATTCTAAATTGAAACCCTAAAAAGGAAAAGCACGAAAGAACGAAATTTTGGTAAAGATCGAACTGTAATTGGATGGAAAACCAGACATTGAATAAAGCGATACCTTGAATAGGCGATATTAGAGGTAGAGGAGAAGAAAGAGACAGAAGCCCAGTCGTGTTTCGATCGAATCTGGTACTCTCTCAGCTGCTCCGCCAGATTCGAACGCGTTATCATCGCTGCGTGACCTCTCGTCTCTCCCTGTCTCTCTCTCTCTCGTCTCTCTCTCCTATTATCTTTGTTTCGATTTGTCTACAATTCGTGGGTCATTTCCGATGGCGTCTTCGCATTGAGACAGCGAAGACTCAATTTGAACTAGACGGAGGAACAAGAAGAGAGAGAAAGAGAGGGGAACGAAAAGCAACAACGTTCCTCCGGGCTATTTTCATTTCTAATTTTTAATATCCAAAAAAAAGAACTTTCATTTTTTTCGGAATTTTTTTTTATCTCGATCGGAAATTAATTAATTATTCGTTTAGTTTTTCATTTCGATTTTTGTGTAGGATTAGGTCTAATTTCAACTTCCACTCTGGAAAATCACTCGAATTTTAATTTATTCCTTTAAAAATATTAATTTACACCCAAAAAAATATAAATACGTATTAATGTGCACCTGAAACTAACTGTTATCTATTTTATTGTTAAAAAAATTTGAATTAATTATAAATTATACCCCTCAAAGTTTAAATATTTCACATTTGTATTCTAAAAAAAAATCATCCATTAATACTAGTTGAGTAACTCTCAATTATATCGTATCACGACATTTTTGTGTCGTATTCGAATCAATAAAAAATATTTTTAACAAAAGAATATTTTTATGTCGAGTCAATTGTGTTGTATCATATATTTTACATTTACGACAATCATATAATACTATTTAATATTATTAAAAAAAATAAAAATATATATATCTTTTATTTATAATACTTGTTAAATAATTATTTTTTGTCTACAGTTGTGTTATTCGTATTTAACTTTAATTTGATCGGATAATCAAAAAATTTATATCTAACTGTAGACAGAAAATAACTATATAACGAACATTGTAAGCAAAAAATATAAATTTTATAATTTTTTTAAAATTTTGAAAAAGTATTTTTTTTATTGACTCGAATACAACACGAAAATATATAATATGATACAATTAAAAGTTGTTTAACAAGCATTAATGGATGAATTTTTTTTTGGGTCACAAATATGAAATATTTAAACTTTAAGAGGTATAATTTCTAATTAGCCTAAATTTTTTTAACAGCAAAATGGATGGAGTTAGCCCCAGATGCGCATTGATACGAATTTATATCTTTCATGATGTAAATTAATATTTTTAAATATTGAGAGTACAAATTAAAATTTAAGTGACCTTTGGGAGTGCAAGTTAAGATTAGCCCTTAGGATTAATATCACTTTTTGTGTACAAAGGATACTTGTTTTGTCAGTTTAGTCTTTAATGTTTTAATTTTATCAAATGCAACCTAAAAAATTTAATTCGTCTTAAATAGTCATTACACAAACGATCCGTTAACTTTTTGACAAAAATAATCTATTATTCTTTTAAACGGTATTATGTGATCAACACGTAATATTTTCTCCTTTGAAAACTTAATGGACTATTTGTACAAGAATCATTTAAACATGAATTAAATATTTTAAAATTTAAATTGACAAAACTAATATATTAAGAATCAAACAAACAAAATGAGTATACTTAAAAAAAACCAAAAGAGTTATTGTTTATTTGGGTTTACATGGACACCTTGACAATTTGACCCTTTATTTTCCTTCCCTATTTTCAATTTCTACCCCCCTCCCCCTCAAAATATCTTTCAGTATATACATTTTTTGTTAATTTTACTGCAGATTACTCATTCTGTAATTGTAAATGTAATGAATTGTTTACATTGACAAATTCATCTTATTTAAAAGATTACTTAAATTCTTAAAAATCTATACTACTAATAAAAGTACCTTAAGTGAAAAAATTTGAATCTATATTTTACCCTCATAAAAAATTTTAATTACAACATTATCTTTCCATAGTTAAATATATAAATTACAATTACGTCCTTTTGTATTTAAATATTCAATTTACCCTCTAATATTTCTTTTACTTCTCCATTATCTTTGTATAAATATCAATATCTATAAAAAAAATAAAAAATTAATTGACTACATTACTCTTAAAAATATATATGCATCATTATAATTTTCAATAAAATGTTTAAAAATTTCATCAACAAATCATACTTTTTCAAATATATATATATAACATTATGACTATATACATGTATTTTTTTTTCCATCTGCACTACTAATAAAGAATGAAACTTTTGCCTAGGTATGAAAATTTTTTGATTCAGTATTTTACTCTTATAAAATATTTTAAATACCACACTATCCTTCAATATTTGAATATCTAAATTGTCATTATATACTTATATGTTTAAATTTCCAAATTACTTATAACATCTCTCTTAATTCTTTATTTTCTATGTATAAATATCAATATTTATAAAACTTTTTAATGAACTATGTTACCTTTAAAACATATATGCATCACTATAATTTTTAATAAAACATTCAATTTAAAAAAAAATATCAATTTAATATTATTTATTTTAAATATAAAGATAACATTATTGTTACATATGTGTATTTCTTTCATCCAAAATTTCAACCATTTAATTTTTAATATAAAAAGAATCTTTTATGTAGTTTTTCTAAATAACTTATATTAAATCAACATAATTCTTCAATTACAGTAAACTTTTCATATTTTATTAAGAGTTTATATAAAAAAATATATTGTATTTTTAAGTAAAACTTGAATTTTAGATTTTTAATATTCTTTTAAAATATATATTATAGAGTAGTATATAATATTTTAAGTTGAATAGTACTTTTAGTCCCTAAAATATGCATATTTTGTTAGTTTGGTCTTCATTATATTAATTTTATCAATTTGGTCATTAAAGTATTTAGTTAATGTTTAAATGATTCATATACAGACAATCTGTTAAATTTTTTATAGAAGTGATCACAGGATACTATTTGACGGAATAACATGTAGTTATTTTCATCAAAAAACTTAATTAACCATCTGGTTAGGGACCATTTAAATAAGAATTAAATATTTTAAAGACTAAATTGACAAAATTTATATACTGAAAACTAAACTGACAAAAAGTAAACTTTAGAGAACCAAAGTGCTATTAATCCTATATTTTATTCCTATTAATCTTACTAATTATATTAAGCATTAATTAGTATATTGAAAATTATATTTGTTTTATTCAATGAATTATAAGTTAAAATATAATCAAATGAATTTTAAATAAATTATTTTTCTCTTTTTTTTATATACTTAAAACAATGAATCGTCAGGAACAAACAAATTTTTCAAATTTTATAAAATAATACGAGTAATAAAAATAAAATTTTGATAAACTTGAAATAATATTTAATATAGGTACACATATACCTAATACGTTTTATTAATATTTTGTATATGAAAATTATTCACATGCAACGCACGTGGTACATTACTAGTAAAAATAAATGAATTTACAAATATGAGTGTTCGCCATTCCATGAAAACAAGAAGATCTTCTAATTGTTTAAAACTTAGAGAGGAGCTTAACGTGGACTCGTGTAATTTTTTTCTTAATTGAAAAATGATTTATAGTCAATGCTTACTAAAACAAAATGATTCTATATATTTACTTAAAAACAATTCTTTTTTGTCGTCAAAATATTAATATTTATATTATCTAACAAGTTGATTAGGAAGAAATGGTTCCTTTTAGAGATGAAAATGAGGTTATTAAGTAGACGGTGTAATTCCAGGGAATTGTTTAAATAATAACAGTGATGATCTATAAATTCAGACGTTTTGTGTTTAAATATTTGTAATTTCTTGAGGCTAAATTATGATAAATTTATCCCTTTTGAATAACGTAGTTCCAACATGTATAATCTGTCTTTAATCAAAAAATATTAGTCAAATTATACAAAAATTTATCTAAATATCCCTAGGGAATTGAAAAAAAAAAAAGAGAGAAGAAGAAGAAGGTATTATTCCGTTTTTTTTTGGTTGGGGGGAAAGAAGAAGAGGTTGCTATAGTTTTAATACAAACCTATGGGTAGGTTAGGATTTATCTCTCTCTCTCTCTCTCTCAATGAATTGTCTATCTTTAGTGGGCTTAGAAGCCCATGTGAACATGATGAATAGAACAGCATTGTGATTTGGGACACGAACCACCAAAATCCGGGCCTAGTCAGCCCAACAGAATGACTCAAATACTTTTAAATAGTTTGCCAGGGCCCATGATTGCACGTGAAATTTGAGTGGCAAAACATGCAAGGGCAGTGATCGGATAGGTGTGAGAGGGAAATGGGCCATTGGAGGGAGAGGGTTTTGCATTGTCTAAATGGGCCGTGGCGACTATCATCAATCCAAAGAGGGAGACAAACAGGTGACATTGTCTTTTTAGTGAAAATTAAGATTGAATTCTGCTTAAGAAATTTATAATAAGTTTAATCCGTGATGTTATTATTTTTTTTGTTTTAGAATTATTATTTTTTGTGTTTAAATATTAATATTTTTTTGTGTGTTTAGATGGTACTATTTTTTTTTAATATTACTATATGTATGTAAGTGTGTGTGTGTGTGTGTATGAGAGAAATAAATAGTCATATTTTATACATAAATATAGATAGATATGAGAGAGAAAATTTTAATGTTAGTCAAATTTCTAGAATTTAGGAGTTATTAGTTTTCAAATTTTTTTTTATTGAACATAACTACTGGGGGTATTTTGGACAATAAAAATCAAAATTGACTTAATATTTAAACAAGTTTTCTTAGTAGACTTATCATCAAATAAGTCCACACAGGGACCGACCTCCAAATTTTTTTATCTTTTATAATTAAAGTTCAATAATCATAATATTTGGTAATACCATTTAAGACTTAAAACTAAAGACTTTAAGTACTTAATGAATTAAACTTATTTAATAACTTAAAACTCATACCACTTAATATTTCAATAACCTTCATCCACCACCACTACCATTGTGTTGCCGTTGTCACTACCATCATTGTGCAACCGCCACCACCACCACTGTTATGTCACCGCCACTAACACCATCACCCCCACCGCCCGCCATTATCATTGTGTCGTCGCTACTACTCCTATTATGCCACAATTGTCATTATGTCACCGTTGCCACCACTGCAATTGTGTCACCGCCACCATCATTGTGTCACCATTGTTACCATTACTACTGTTGTTCCACTGCCACTAACATCATCACCACCACTAACCGCCACCACCATTGTGTTGTCGTCAGTACTACCATTATGTCGTTGCCGACACTACTACAATTGTGTCACCGCCACCACCACTATCACCGCCACCATCATTGTGTCAACGTCACCATTACCACTATCATCGCTATTGTGCCACCGCTACTAACACTAGCACCAGCCCGCCGCCACCATTGTGTTGTCATCACTATTACCATTAAGCCACCATTGTCATTATATCATCGCCATCGTCACTGTAAATTGTGTCACCGCCACCACCACTGTCTCTATCATTGTGTCGCCGCTATCACCACTACAATTGTGCCACCATCTTATCTCGCTGCCACCACTGTCATTGTGTTGTTGTGACCATTACCACCATCTTGTGTCACCACCTCTCTCTCACCATTACCACCATAATTTTGTCGTCACTACCACTATCGTCACTATGCCACCGCCACTCTCACCATAACCATCACCATTGTGTTGCCGCCGTCACTATCGTCACTGTGTCACCGCCACTCTCACCATAACCATCACCATTGTGTCGCCGCCACCACCACCATCACCATCACCTCTACAACCACCATTGTGTCATCGCCACTACTACTATTATGCCACCGTCGCCATTGTGTTACCGCTGCAACCACCACTACCATTGTGGCACGATCGCCACCACCACCACTGTCACCACCACCATTGTGTCGCTGTCATTGTGATGATAGTGATCGGAATAAGATAATTGTAGAGATATGGTTAAAAAGAAAGACAAAATTAGAATAATAATAATTTTTAAATTTCAGTTCTTTATATTTATCAAATAATTTGATTTAATTTAATACTTATATTTCAATTGTTACCAAACAGTCTACAAATTAAAAAATTCAGCATTCAATACTTAAAATTCAACATTTAATTTTTAATATTCAACTTTCAATTTTATCAAAAATCACCTAAGATTAAAACTTAAAGTATAACGGCATTGTAAATTAATTACCATTAGGGTTACTAATTGGAATTTCTATTGGAATACTTTTATAGAGCCTCCACAACCTAGGACTATTATTCTTTTATAAGCTTAGCTATAATATAAAAGCAGCCAAAACATATCAACCCCTTTGTTTGACAATTATGATTTATCTTTGAACCTTTATTTGAAGCGAGATCGACTTTTAATTGAGGTTTTTTTTTCTTCAAACTTAGTTGTTGATTAATATGGTATGCCTATTATGGTTGAGTTTATTCGGAAGCCACTGTCCATTGTTTTTTTTTTCAATTGAATAGACTAGAGTGATAGAGTGACTATCGAATCATAAGTCCACTGGATAAAGAGTCGAATTTTTTCACCCAATGTTTAGTTCAAAATTCTCATAGCTACAACAATTTGGTGAAGCTATATCTACTTTTCAGTACCTATAGCACGCGGTGAGACTTTAGTTTCAGCCTTGACATAAGTGCAATGAAGTGACTTGTGAATACTTGTGTATTATTGAAGGATAATACTCTCTAACAAATATGTGAAGTGATTTATTTAAATATTAATTTTTTATACCAAAAAAAAAGACCAGAATAATGATATTAGAATTTAAATTTGTTGACTTAATTATGTAGCGGTGATATGATCTTAATAGAATTATTGTCACGATAATTCTTAACATATAGTAATTAGATTAATAAATTAACTCAATTTCGTAAGTTCCAATAAGTAATTGATGGTCACGTGCTTGTGGACCCCCTTACACGTGCGGAGTTCAGAAACACATAACTGATGACTCATCAGGCTATTAAAAAGTTAATCAAAAAACAAGTGGCAACGTCAAATCAACCACTTGTCCGCCTAATGGACCCACTTTCGGTAGATATTTGGAAGGGGACGACGATCGATGAATAGGCAACAAGACCCAACACGCTGCACCTACTATGACTTTACACATTTGCACATCTCGAAACACCGTAGGACCCACTTCCCCAAGCGATTGCCACGTGTAAACTTTCGGCCACTTGCAGCCATTCTTCACCGACTTCTTACATTTAGCCATTCAAGAACGACCAAATCTGGTCCCACAAGTTCAACCACTCATTCTCCTCCACGTGGCATATTTCTATTGGCGAACGCGTATGCAATGACAGCGTATCTCTCTCTCCACCTTTTATACTTTAGTTTTTTCTTCTTTTGTTTTGAAGCCTCCGATCGAGTAAATATTAAGCGTAACGATTATACGATGTCACTAATATTAATATTAGTATTATATAATTATTTAATAAAAAATAATAAAATAAATAAAAATAATTCATAATAAAATAAGATTTATTTTTTATTATGGAAGTATAATTATATATTATATGATTAGATAGTTATAAATTTTTGTAAAATTTATTTATAGACTTGTTTATGTATTATTAGACAGTTATATTATGTGACACTGTTAATATAATACAATAATTATGCATAATATTTTTTTCCTTCCACCGTCCCTCACGTACAGAAAAATATTAGATATAAATGTCACCTACCAATAAAAAAAAATTATGTGAATTTAATGGACTCTATTATTTTATTAACTATCAAGAACTATTTTTATTATGTTAGAATAATAGAATTTATTAACTTTATTTATTATTTTATAATTAATTATTGACGTGATGTTGTCGTTATATTTCATATTTATTTTTTATTTTTTGTCAAAATATTCCATATTTACAAATAATCAATTATTAGCTGTAACTAGAAGATACGTGGCTATCTATGCGACAACACAATCCTCCTTGCCGACGATCAGAATTGATCAGATTTCCTTCAAATATTGGATAGATTACAAATTCATATCTTAATTCATCAAAAATTAAAATTCAAGAAATTAAATGAAAAAATTGGATATGAATTTATATTGACTCTTTATTTATTATACTGGATATTCTTATACCAAACTCCAAATTTTAATGAATTGAACTCAAATTTTACTAATTGATCAAAAATATTAATTCATATTTAAATAATCAAATTTAAATTCCGACCAAAATCAAATGCCGACATGTTCGAGGAAAAAAATAACGTAAAGAATACGTAACTAGTAGATAAAGCACACGTCGGTTACAAAAAACAAAAAATTTACATTAATGGGCTTGGGCCATTGGGCTACCCTCTTTAATTAATTGCGTCCAGCACGCGTCCTAATGTCCTATAAGATGCCCACTACTCTTACCTCTCTCTCAAACCCATCACAGCAAGCTTCGAATTTCATCCATCCATCCATCCCTATCTGCCATCGTTCACATACTTGCTCGTTAAGTTTAGTTGTTTGTTTTCATATTCTAGCTAATCCTAAACGGAATGGCCGAAGAAGTTCGTCACAATATCTACCCGGCGACCAAGACCGATGAGAGCGGGAGCACCATCATCAAGACTGAGACTGAGGAGAGTTCAGTTGAGACCCAAGATCGTGGGTTGTTTGATTTCTTGGGGAAGAAAAAAGAAGAGAATGAGCCCAAAGAGAAGGTGATCGGATCGAACACTGAGATCGGCTCGGAGTTCGAGAAGGTGTATGTGTCTGAACCTGTGAGGAAGAACGAAGAATACGAAGAGGTAAAAGAAGAGCCCAAGGAAGAAGAAAAGAAGCATGGCCTTCTCGAGAAGCTCCACCGATCCGGCAGCAGCTGTAGCTCTGTAAGTTTTCCATCATTATTAGACTTTTGATGGGTTTTGCATATGATCACTTTCGTTACGTGGAGTTATTGTTTGCGAATGAAATTGAAAAGGTTTTTACTTTTGTATGACATGCAAATTTAATCAATTGGTCCATATATATATATATATATATATATAGTGTCGATTAATCTTCTGATTAAGCTGATGAGAATTTTCTTGGTTGTTTTAAAATTTTACAGTCAAGCGATGAGGAAGAAGTGGAAGAGGGAGGAGAGAAGAAGAAGAAAAAGAAATTGAAGGACAACATCAAGGAAAAGATATCAGGAGATCACAAGGAAGAAGACAAGGTTGAGAAGTACGAAGAGACGGCCGTGCCAATCGAGAAATACGAAGAACCAGTACCAGTCAATGTTGCAGAGCCAACTTGTGAACCAGAGGAAAAGAAAGGGTTCCTAGAAAAGATCAAGGATAAACTACCAGGTGGACACAAGAAGACAGAAGAGGTGCCTCCATCACCACCACCACCACCACCGGCGGAGGAGTACGGCTCCCCTGACGGTGAGGCCAAGGAGAAAAAGGGTTTTATGGAGAAGATAAAGGAAAAGATTCCTGGGTACCACCCAAAGACCGAAGATGAAAAAGAGAAGGGAAAAGAAGAAGGAAAGTAATGCGCACCACACTGTTAAGTATTGTGTTTGTGAGTGTCATCATTGTTGTGATGTTTGGATTGTTATTAAATTCTCGTTTGTTGCCTTTGTGTTGCAGTTTGCTTGATATATAACAGGCTTTCATACGCTTGGTAATATATATATATATATATATATATATATATATCGGAAGTTTTCATGTCGATATAATTTTGTTAATGGATTGATTGCTTCCTTCGTTTGTAATTTTGATTCACAATTAGTTTTTGAGTTTTAGATGTGATCTTCCCCCACGCCGAGATACTTTTCCTAATTGAAATTGAGGACGGGCCTAATTAAAGTTCTGTCAGTGTTTATATCACATTTGAGTAGTGTCCTTGTTTGCGATATTGGAAAAAAAAAAGTTTTGAGGGTTAAATTTAAGAATTTACTCATGAAAAAAGATTAATATTAAAATTTATAATTAATTCAATAATTATATTAAATTAAATATTTATAGCATTATTCAACGAAAAAAATCAGAAAAATTGTACGGTGTCAAATCCATGCCTTAGCTGCAACTATTAATCCACGTAGATCAATATTCAGCTGCAATTAGATACATACTCATTTAATTGATGGGACCCTTGCCTCAGGTGGCCCCTTGCGAAGAAATTGAGGCATAAACTTTGGAATGAGCATTAACGTCCTCCGTCCGGCATGAATGAAGAATTTTTATTGAACATGATTTCCTGATACAACTCGTTGATTTAATTGAGATTTTAAGATCTTAGTAATATTTATGGGTTTTGCCCTTCGAACTTCCTGAAAAGCTAATGACACTAAGCAGGGTTTGTACCTTAATTTCATATTCAATGACCCTTCCAATGCTGCCTGCTAAAAAAAAAATAAAAAAGGAACATGAATTGTTGTTAGCTTTTAAGTGGATTACACTTAAATAGAAAACAATTGTAAAATAATATTTTTTTGTAAGTTCCAATGTTATATGTGACTTAATTTTCATCCGATAGTTACAGTAATAGATTAATCATTTATTTTAGGTCACCGAATTCTTAACTTTTAAATAAATTGTGAGTTCAAATGTTATATATAACTTAATTTTAATTTAGTCATTATAATGGGAAAAATGTCCAAGTCTTGTATTCCAAATGCATGTGCATCACACCATACGTAAATTGATTTTTTGGAACCCATAAAGTGAAATGTGTGGGTGGATGGGTGGGTGGGGCATATGCTTTTGAGATATAAGATTTGAATTAAGACTTGGGCAGCATAGAAGTGCCGGTTATAATAGATTAGGCATTTAATTTGGCTCTCTAAATTATATTATAATAATAATAATAATAGCATTTTCTTACTTTTGATGATGCCTTATTTTTATTTCAACTAGGGTTAGAAACAAGGAAACAGGGTTCATCACTCTCCACTTTTTCTCAACTGTTTAGTGTGTCTGATTTCTAGCGAGTGCTAGCAGCCATGTGACGTTTTTTTTACAGTGATTTCTCTTTTGTTTTAACATTGCAACGGCATGTGTCATCATGAACTTTTTTTTTTTTTTTTTAATCAAGATTAGGAGCTGGATAAGCTAGAAGTCTGCGTGGATTTTTGGCTTTGTCCATCTGAGAGCTGCCTCTCGTCGTTTTGGTCTTTGCTGACAAAAAATTGCTACCTTTTTTTATTGAGGGGGTGACCCCCCTATCCTGAGCTCCATTATTATTTGTTTTTGAATGGTTCATACTTATACATACACTTCAAATTATATTTATATTTATATCAGCTTTAAATAGGTCCAGTGGTCACAGTGGTCCATCTTATCAATTGGCAGATTTCATAAATTACTTCATCTCCACCTTTTGAACTTTATTTCAATATTTAGATCCTTATCTACAACAAGGAAATAAAAAACTATTAGTGATGTTCTTCATAGCGGTGATGACTAGGCAGTCTAGGCCAATCAGACAATGATATTGTCGTTAATTAGCTGCGTTGAGAACCAGACTATCCATATATGCTTGCTGGGGGTTAGCTTGCATGCCTGATTGTATCCATTGTTGAGGAGGACTGGGCCGTCTAGCTACAAGTCTCTCATTTTGTGGTTGTTCTTCCCAAGAGGTCAAAGTATGGAAACCACCCACCTAATACATTGATGTGGAGAATTCTTAGAATTGCAACATGTATAGAGGTGATTAGGGACACTGGTATGGTGTAGGGTCTAAGGTTCTCGAAAGCTCGATTCAGTTACATGTGAATTTCAGGATTTATGAAAGGCTTAATATATACTTTGGGTAGGCTAATATCACCTATCTCAATCACGTGGAGCTACCCTCTCATATAGGGATTGCTAGCCAAATAAGTAGAAGATATTGAAATCAAAAAGATTGGTGGTAGATTCTGTGAGAAGAACCCACCCATGTTCATTTTTGATTACCCTCTTTAGGTAGTTTAAAATTAAACTTATTGTTGTAAATCACCTTAGCTAATTAGGGTTTTTCCGTTGGAATCATTTGCAAGTCTTCTTAGGTGGTGTTTTATATATAATACCTGGCCATGCCAAAGATCAGCTCAAAATCTCATCATTACATGCTTTCATCGGTTTCTAGTCTTTTTCTCAAGCAATGGTTGTAAGAGAAACTTGTTTCATAGCCATGACCCTGCAACTCAACAATATTATTTGATGGTGTGGTCTACACAATTAAGTGGCTAAGCTCTGGGATCAATAAAGGGGAAATGGATTTGAGATTCATTAGGAACGATAATGGGAATTCATTGGGACATTCAATCAAAGCTGCTAGGCTCGTGGTAATGATTAGTCGATTAAAGAGACAATAACAATTAGTGGAAACCGATAGATAAGATATTTATAGTGATTCACTAACCCGAAAACTTGATTATTCCACTTTAATAAAGTCTGTTGCTCCTAGGAGGTTTGCTATTATTTGGGAAAGAAAATTACAACACTGCCGAGTGTCGATTATTTACAAAACGAGGGATTGACCCCTATTTATATCACGTAGAAGCTTCGCGCGATCAACATGATTCCTGCATGACTGCCGTGATCCTTGTGCAATGGTGGTGATCTTTGCGTAATCAACGTGATTTATTTGGAGTTGTTACAACCCATAATACAGAATATTTGGCCGTTAGAAGTTATAAACTTTGGACGTGATGTGACTTTCTAGAAAATGTGAACTATCACTGTCACAATGTGCACGAGGGTCATGTTAGTGATGATTCCTAATCTGCGTCTCGTAAGCTGGAGTCTCTGAGTTAAAAGGTCTGAACTCAAAGACTTGAGCTATGGTAACGACCTGGGAAGCTAGGGAGCGAAAGGTGAGCCTTGAGTGGAATCCAGATTCTAACATCATCATGCTGGCTCCTATTGGGGGGCGATCTCCCAAGTTGCTATTGCGTCGAGTTTAGACTTGACTAATTTTTAATATCATCAATTAATATTGAAAGCGACAATGCTCAAGTGATCAAGATGAGTTCAGCAGAAGATACACTTCCTTGCGAAATATCAGTTATTATGGAAGACATCAGGATATGCAGCAGGAGGATACACATTACTTTTTCTCAAAACACTTAGGAGTGCAACAAAGCGGCTCACTGGCTGGACGTCACATCTTCAGTCCAGAAACTTCCCCACTACCGGGTTGTGGTGTATTGGTTGCACATATATCACAAACTTACTACAAAGATTTATCCTTCAAATGTAAGAAAATTGCTTAATGGTTAGCCTGTTAGAACATGTCTCATTTTATAATAATCCATATATATTGGTAATTTAGTTACACCTAATTGGTTATACAAGTAAAAGAGATGTGACAAACTTACCCCAATAAGCTACATATATGCATATGTAAGCAGACAATAGCATGCTTTGTGAAAACTCCCAACATTCGGAGGAACCCAAGAATGCTCTTGTCCAACTCAAACTCCTCACAGACCGACAAAACAAGCTGACTAGCCAGTTCACTAAGAACAACAGAATTTTTATTTTTTGGGCAGAACTAGGAACAACAGTTAATATTACAAGAAATTCTGAGCCGATCGCAATTTGTATATATAACTTCAATCGAACTCCTTACCCAAGCAAATGAAATTAACCGTGAGCACCAAAATGTATGGACACCCAACCCTTCATTACTTTTTTTACACACTAGTTGTTATTTCTGCACTGATCTTTGGTGCCAATGGAGACTACTTAATCGGAGTGGGGAGCTACGACATGACAGGTCCAGCTGGGGGAGTGAACATGATGGGTTATGGCAATTTTGATCAGAACACGGCCGGTATACATTTCCGGCTCAGAGCAAGGACTTTCATCGTAGCCCAGAGCTCTGATGGTCCAAGGTTCGCCTTCGTCAACCTTGATGCAGGAATGGCCTCACAGCTTCTCACCATTGAAGTGCTGCAGAGACTTCAGAAAAGGTAAACATGAGCCAACTCCATCCGAGCCAATTTTGAATAATGATGACACTTGAAATGAAACCATCTATTTCATGATGTGTTCATGAAGGTATGGAGATTTGTATAATGAAGAGAACGTAGCAATCAGTGGCACCCATACTCACGCTGGTCCAGGGGGCTATTTACAGTATGTGATTTACTCCGTAACGTCTCTCGGCTTTGTACCACAATCATTCGACGCCATTATCACTGCCATCGAGCTCAGCATTGCCCAGGCTCATGATAATCTCAAGCCTGGCTCCATTTTTATCAACACAGGTGTGCATCACATTTAATTATATGGATGATGATCACTTAGCTCACTAGTTTTCTTTTCCAACACAGCATGCAAAACATTATGATACAAGTGTTTTTAATCGTACATGTTGGCTTTTTGAAATTCAATTCACACAAACAATCTAGCTAAATCCGATACACAACTAATCATACTTGACACTTCTATAAAATCAGTAATCAAATATTCACAATATATTGACGACCGTTTTGATGGTAAATGGAAGAAATGATCATTCTGCTCTTTATTTTAGCTTATTTCTCAATACACACTCGGTTGCACAATGACATGCCATAATTCACATTTTTGTCTGCAAAACACGTAGTAAAACACCGTGATTTTTTGTTTGTGTGTAGGGGATTTGGAGAATGCGGGAATAAATAGGAGTCCGAGTGCATATTTGTTCAACCCTCCAGAGGAGAGAGCCCGTTATCCACGCGACATTGATACCCTAATGACACTTTTGAAGTTTGTAGATGCAGAGAATGGGAAGAGCATTGGAGCATTCACCTGGTTTGCAACACATGGAACATCTATGAGCAGAGACAACAAGTTCATTAGTGGAGACAACAAGGGTGCTGCTGCTAGATTTTTCGAGGACTGGTTCACTTCCACCTCTAAAAATGCCTCCACACCAATCAACAACTACTCTAAAAAACTAAGTAATTTTTTTCAACTTTATTACATGCTTGATTTATCCCTTTGCCAGGGTGTTAGTAGGGATCCAAGTGAACCGGATTGTTCATAAACTGCTCATGTTCGCTTGAATTAAAGTTTGTTCATTTATAAAATGAACGAATCCTAACTAATAAAACACAGTATATCAAACTAGTTAAGCTTAGGGATGGATTGTTCAGTTCATCAAGGCTCATCAACAAATATATAAACGAGTATGGGATTCGATTTTAGTTCGTCTAGGATCGTCAATAAATAATATCATATAACTAATAAATTGAATATATAACTGAGCTGAGTTTAATTATGAACATAAGTATAGACCCAAATTTAAGCGCAAACATAAGTTTAAGCTCAGTTTGACCACCAAACAAATTGAGCTGAACCAAACTGAGTTGAGCTCGATTCGAAATGAAAATCAACAAGTCAAATTTTAACAAGATGTTTAAAACTTATCACGACCCAACCTCTAACACAAACTCTCTTCTCGAATGAATGGCACATGTTCGAATTGTCGCAAGCCGACTTAGTTCAATTCACCTGCACCATAATTATTGGCCAATCTGGATCCATCAAAACCATGATATATCAATGAACCTTGTGTTTTTTTTTTTATAAATTTGTGTGTGTGTGACAGATAATAGAGGTTTGTTAGAGAAGGCGGCAAAGATCAAAGCCACGGGAGGACAACCTTGCAGTAATACCACTAGCCAAGGATTCAAAGTGAGGAAGAACGACGGGTCACTATTTGTCGGAGCATTTTGTCAATCAAACGTCGGAGATGTCAGCCCCAACGTGCTTGGAGCATTCTGCACTGATAGTGGATTGCCCTGTGATTTTAATCACTCCTCATGCCACGGCAATGACACGCTTTGTGTGGGCCGCGGTCCAGGGTATGCCCCTTTCATTTGAATTTGGATCTAATGGAGAAAATTAAGATGTGATTTGTATATTATTTTTGTCACAGGTACCCGGATGAAATACTAAGCACAAAGATCATGGGAGAGAGGCAATTCCGAAAGGCAGTTGATCTGTTCACATCTGCAAAAGAAGAGTTAACTGGAAAAATAGATTATCGCCATGTATATTTGAATTTTACTAATCTCGAGGTTCAATTAGAGGGAAACGAGGTGGTCAAAACATGTCCTGCTGCCTTAGGCCCAGGTTTTGCAGCTGGAACTACGGATGGGCCTGGTGTGTTTGGATTTGAACAAGGGGACACGGAGGTTAGCATCGACCCTTCTATGAAACTCAAGAAGATTGAGACGACAACTCTAACTCAACCCAAACTATATAACTCTCAATCTAAAGTCAAATTAAACCTGAACTCCTCAACTCTATTACATAATTTGAATTGAAATATGGGGTTTAGTAATCTGCCCAAGTTACTCACGTATTGAGTTCTAACTTGAAAGTCCTAATCCACAGATCAATGAGTTTTGGAGAAAAGTAAGAGATTGGCTTCAAGAACCTAGCCAATACCAAGTAGAATGCCAAAAGCCAAAGGCTGTTTTGCTTTCAACGGGCGAAATGTTTTTCCCTTACGCTTGGGCGGTAATGCTTAATGCTTGATTATATATTCACTTTAGCCTTGAATTATCATCTCACCCCAAAGTTTTTAACACAAGGGATATAAATGCAGCCGGCAATTCTTCCAATTCAAATGCTCAGACTGGGAAAACTAGTCATATTGTCCATACCTGGAGGTTCGTTATTACTATCGCTAACCTCAAATTTCACCAATGATCTAAATTTTTTTGCCATGGCTAATTTCATGATTATTACTAAACACAAATTGCAGAGTTCACAACAATGGCTGGCCGAAGACTGAGGGAGGCAGTTAAAGAGACACTGATAACATATGGAAAGGGGGAATTTGATGAAGAAACCCACATTGTAATAGCAGGCCTAACCAACACTTACTCGCAGTACGTTGCAACTTTTGAAGAATACAAGCAGCAAAGATATGAGGTAAGCACATAATAATCACATATATGCTTTATAGTACCCATGGGTGTTTAATGTTTTATCTTTTGTTAGAATCTACTACAAACCAAAATTGACTTGCAATGCATAATTTGAACTTGCACAGGCAGCATCGACACTCTACGGTCCTCATACACTTTCAGCATATATCCAAGAATTCAAAAAAGTTGCAAAATCAATGGCAACAGGAGACCCGATTGTTCAGATAGGGCTATTTCCGCCGAATCTCTCCTCTGTCCTATGGAGCTTCTTAAGTAACCTTACTGGTGACTCGCCTCCACCAGGCAAACACTTCGGCGACATTAAGCAAGACATAACTCCACCAAAGAGAGGCTCATTTAGAAAGGGGGATAGGCCAAGTGCCACCTTTTGGACTGCAAACCCGAGATATGACCTGTTAACAGAAGGCACCTTTGCAAGCGTGGAGATGCTTCAGGGGAAAGCATGGGTACCAACCTATGATGATGATGATTTTTGCTTGTATTTTAAGTGGAAACAAGATAACAGTTACATTTACAGCTTAGCAACCATTGAATGGGAAGTGCCAGAAGAGGCTAGCCCTGGAACTTACCGGCTGAGGCACTTTGGGTCATCAAAGAAAACAGAGGAATCCCCCAACCAGTACTTCACCGGTGCATCCAGTGCATTTACAGTGTCTTGAAAGAAGATGCAAAGCAAAGAATATATGTTTTCTTTTCCAATTATGTCTGTTTGGCTACAACTGAAAACATTATTATAAATGTAAAACAGAACTCTCCGCAATTAGTTTCCTTCCATTTTACTTGCTCCTTTTTCTTGTTACACTTTTTTATAAACAGGCGTAGTTAGGGCTTTTTGTCCAATTTTGTCCTAATAAAATTCATAGCTTGAATTAAAAGCACGTAAATTTAAACTGTTTGACCAGTATAATGCTTAGATGCAGGTTGGGCAACACCGCTTGGATGAGTGTTACGGTTTTATGCACTCTAGGTCATTAAACAATCCCCAATAACTACTTCACACCTATAAATCCAATGCTTTTACATGCATCTTAATTCAACAATGTAGTAAATCTATATTCACTCCTTGTAGACACATGAACAATACACATTCAGCCAACATATTTAGGATGTCAAAGAATTTGATTCAAACTAGTCTTTTTCAAGTGAACAACAATTATTTTAGAGCTGTTATAGTGAGGCACATAACAACATAGAGTTCAATTGACATACAGGATACCACAAGAGGATCTTATTCTTTTTTCCCAGGAAAAAGTATAAGAGGAACTTATTTATTTGTCCATCCAAATCACACATCGGAGGCTTTTTCCTTCGAGAAGCAAATCGAAAGCTTGGTTAATATCATCAAAGTTCACCTCATGTGTCACAAATTTATCCAATTCTAGTTCCTGAAAAGTGAAAAAAAAAAACGAAAGAGTGAGTTGACTGGGTAATCACATCCTCTGAAAAATGCCGCTCTTTATTCCTTCCAGGACTGTTGATTGCTTAATGACATAGTTCATGTCAAGTTTGGAAGATTAACATAATATTAGAGACAATATTTTGGGAGAAACAGAGAGAGGTTAAAAACTTAACCTAGCTCTCATACATAACTTGTATTTATAGTTAACCTACAATAATAATAATAACACATACACCCTCTTACTATTAACAATTTAAACATACTACCCTATTATTCTTAACACTCCCCCTCAAGCTGGACTATATATATCATATAATCCAAGCTTGCAACAAATAGCTGTAAGACGTGCATGACTCAATGCTTTGGTAAACATATCTGCAAGCTGATTTTCAGATTTCACAAATAGAGTTGTAATCTCTCCAACTACTATCTTGTCCCGAATAAAATGACAGTCAACCTCAATATGTTTGGTTCTCTCATGAAACACAGGATTGGCAGCGATATGGATAGCTGTCTGGTTGTCACAGAACAACTGTAAAGGAAGTTGAACTGGAAACCCAATTTCCTGGAAAAAGTGTAGTAGCCAAGTCAACTCACTCGTCGTATGTGTCATTGCCCTATACTCAACCTCAACATTGGATCTTGCTACCACGGGTTGTTTCTTACTTTTCTATGAGACAATATTACCTCCTAGGAAAGTACAATAACCAGTGGTTGATCTCCGACCAGAAGAAGAGCCAGCCCAATCAGCATCTGAGAAACCTTCAACTCTAAATTGTCCATTAGCTCGATATAACAGTCCAAGTCCAGGAGCTCGTTTGAGATATCGCAGAATACGAGTAACTGCCTCCCAATATGGTACTCTAGGACATCCCATGAACTGACTTACTATACTGACTGCATAGGAAATATTCGGTCGAGTAATAGTGAGATAATTAAGCTTCCTAACCAATCTGCGATACCGACCCGGATTCTCAAACAATACACTATCATCCATCAATAATTTCTGATTCGGATCCATAGGGACATCAATCGGTCTACCACCTAGCAAACCTACTTCCGCAAGCATGTCAAGTACATATTTCCTCTGAGATAAACAAATACCCTGTTTAGATCGACCCACCTCAATACCCAAGAAATACTTGAGTTTTCTCAATTCCTTAGTATGAAATTGATCTTGTAAAAATAATTTTAACTTGGCAATCCCCTCATAATCATTTCCAGTAATCACAATATCATCTATATAGACCACCAACAGGACATACCCAGCATCTGCCTGCCTATGAAACACAGAATAATCTGTCTGACATCGAAGAAGACCAAACTCTAAAACTGATCTGAAAACTTACCAAACTATGTACTCGGTGACTGCTTTAAACCATACAAAGATTTTTTTAACTGACATACACTCTTACCATACTCCCCCTGAGCAGTAAACCCAGGTGGTTGTTCCATGTAGACCTCTTCAATCAAATCACCATGTAAGAAGGCATTCTTGACATCTAACTGAAACAAGGGTCAATCAAGATTAGCAGCCAAAGAAATCAAGATACGAACAGATAAAATTTTGGCAACAGGAGAAAAAATCTCCTCATAATCAACACCATAAGTTTGAGTAAAGCCCTTTGCAACAAGTCGGGCTTTGAGACGTTCCACAGAACCATCTGGATGAAATTTAATAGTATACACCCAACGACAGCCAACAGTTCGTTTACTAGGAGGTAAAGGAACGAGATCCGAAGTCCCATTATGATATAAAGCATCCATCTCTTCCTTCATAGCTTTCCTCTAACCCAGATCAGATAATGCATCATTTAAGGGCTAAACCGGGCTGGAAATAAGGGCTGGATCACTGAACCGGACTAGTTGGACTTGCTGGAGGGCTGAACCAGGCTAGAAATAGGGGCTGGACCACTAAACCGAGTTGGTTGAGCCCTCTGCTGAACCGAACCAGTTTTACCAGCTGAACCGTTGAACCGGGCCGGTTTAACCTCCTGAACCGCTGAACCGAACCGAACCAAACCGGTCTTAAGTTGGACCGAGTCTAGGTTGGACTGTGGGTTGAACTGGCTTAAAATAATTTAAGTTGATGGACTTGACCCGATCCAACCCAACCCGTTGGACATCTTCTCCTTCGATGAGATTAGGATTCCCTGAGAAAATCCTCTGGTCTTCGACGACACCACACACCACAACGAGAACTGCGGCACACCACCACAGTTGCACCACTACCACAAAGATTCTTCGACTATGCCTCTTCACCACGACAAACAACAGACCACAACCGAACTTCGACGAACATAGAGACACCACAACAGACCACAATTGAACTCCGGCACACACAGAGGCACCACACAGACCACAATCGAACTTCGGCGAACACAGAGGCACCACACAGACCACCGACAACACAGTGCCACTACGAACAACCGAACTTCGCCAAACACAGTACCACCACAATAGACCACCACCAACAACTCCACCACAACATATTCAGAATATATATTTATGATCGTAAACCTTGTTCTGATACCATGTCAAGTTTGGAAGATTAACATAATATTAGAGACAATATTTTGGGAGAAACAGAGAGGTTAAAAACTTAACCTAGCTCTCATACATAACTTGTATTTATAGTTAACCTACAATAATAATAATAACACATACACCCTCTTGCTATTAACAATTTACACATACTACCCTATTATTCTTAACAGTTCACAATGTTCTGACACCTTTGGTACAGATGGAAAAAGCATTTCCACGAATCATGTAGCATCTCTTCATAAGCTTGAAAATTAACTTCAAGGAAAAAGAATTTGCTAATTTCAGAATTACCTTATCCATGTAACGCTTAACGAGGATGGGGACATCGGATTTAGGTTTGAGACCTCCAAATAGGGATCCAATGAGTGATTTCCCATAATGAAGGACTTCAAAAGAGCTGAAGGTCAACTGTGCCCCTGGCTTGTCCACTCCCAACACAATCGTCTTGCCCCAACCCTGAAGTTACATTTGACATGATTAATGAGAAATTTCCCTTTCACATGATCAAGAGAATGCAAAATCCATCTATTAATCACCACAATCCCTATCCGTGAATTAAGGAGCTTAATGGGAAGCTGCCAACTAGCCTGGCCACTTTTAGGTTGTAGATCATTATAGAAGGATTTACCCCGTTCAGTGGCCCAGCCATTGGACCCAGAAGAAAATACAAAATATGGGTCGAGTGGGTCAGTTTCGAATCAATTGGCTTTCTCCCTCACTTTTCTACCTTAACCAATAGCTTCAAGCATGTCATAATTTCATATTCCTGCATATTGATGTGAGATCATTCTGACTGAACTGACAGGAGCCACCTCACCAAATCTGGCCTAATTTTATTTCCATTTAAGCTTATATTTGGGAATTTTCCTCAGCCAGAAGCTGGGCAACCACCCCCAAAGGGATTTCTGTGATGTCACCACTCATCTCTAATTTTACATGGTTGAACCTTAAGAAACTGACACCTAGATGAAGTACTAACGGAAGAGGTCACTAAGAGGTAGGCTAATGTCACATCTGCAACTATTTATGCGCTCATGTGCATGTGTGTGCAAGAGAAAGAGAAGGGGGGAGGAGGAGAACCTTTCTGCAGCAAGCATATGCTTCATGCACCAAGGATGCCAAACCAACACATTCGAAGCAATAGTCTGCACCCCCATCAGTCATCTCATTTATCACCTGCATAATGGAGAGAAAGAACAACATAAACTCTCGAAACTTAGTTAGTCATCGAGAAGCAAGGCTGTATACCCTTTTCCTTGCCAGAATAACACAGTATGCACAATGATAATGGTCCTCTCTCTCCCACCCCTTTCCCCCTATGGCTTCATGGGTTTTGAAGGAATGGATTGCCACATCCTCATTCTTAGAAATGAAGAAAACAATTTCTTTGTAATCCTCACATGAAATCAACTACAACGACAGGTGACAGCCCTTACAGATTATTTGATAGGTACAGAAACATAATTGGCGTGTTTGCGAAAATAATAAGACCACACACAATCTCAAGGCATGAGAAGCATATCCACTTCCTCATTAATTATTATTCCATTCTAATGAGTCAACTTCTGACAGAATACGCAAGTACAAAACTCAACACTGATCATGCGTTTAAAGATGAGTACCTGGCTAACAGATTTATTCCCACAGTTTCCAGTGTTCACAAAATCAGTGACTCCAAATTTTTTCCCTGTGTGAAGGAATTATTTAATCCGAATCCATGTATATAAGTATTGATGTAATTAAATTTTCTTTAAATCTCATTATCAAGGATGCAGGATCACAAAAAGCATAAGTTCCTGACAGAAGGAAGGATTCCCTATTATTTCATTAGCATTAGTCTTCTCATTGTAGATATAAACAACGCAAAGAAACAAGATTGCATTTACCTATATCAAATTTGTCTGGGTTTACATCCACACCAATAATTCTTGTAGCTCCACATAGCCTTGCTCCCTCTGCAACCTACAACAAGCTTATCAGCACCACTGTGAGTGACGACAAAGATTAACAGCTGCAAGATCATACCGCTAATCCAATCGCCCCCATCCCAAAAATTGCTACTGTTGATCCTGCTTCCATATTTGCACTTCTCCATGCAGCGCCTACACCTGAAAACTCAAACTGTGTTTAATAATGTATTTAATAATGTCAAACTCTATGGCAAAAACTAAACCAAGGGCAAATGATTTAGAAAACAGCATTGCACCATACTTCACAAAAATTAGCCTTAATAGTTAATTGAATGGGCTCAAGTCATTTTACTCAGTGGGGACGTAAAACAACAAATAAATATTTTATCAATAGCCAAAAGGAAAAGTTCAGTGTTCTGATATGAGACACATACCTTGAGATTAGATAATTATTTTAACTTAATAAGGCTATTCAATTTGTTCCAAAATTGATTATCATTCCTTATGCTTTCAGAAACAAACAAAAGCAGAAAACATTTCATGAATTACGTGAAATTATTTTTCCAATATTAATTGTTATTTCTTATGCTTTCAGGCACAAACAAAAGTATGAAATATTTTATGAATTAAATGAAAGTATTTCTACATCTGTGAGGAGTGTAATGGAGATAAATCAGGTAGAAATAACAACTCACTGGCAGTATATATGTACACTTCATTTGATGCTGCTAGTCCATATTTTTTGTGTATGTAAGACTCTTAGAAATCATGAAATATCCTCCAAGTAAATGAGGATTTAATATGTAGTTTGTGAAGACAAATGTTAGGTCAATGTTTGAGACAAGAATTCAACAAAAAGGGGAAATTTGAGAAATTGATATAGGTTTTTAACAATCCAAACTGACTTATGCATGCCAACCAGAATCCCTGTTGGTACAATGAGTTTTGCAATCCAAATAATACATTTGCTATGAGGTCGACTGAAAAACTGGAAATCATGGGCAAGTTATAGGGGCTATTGACCAAACAAAAAAAAAAAACAAATCACTTTTTACCAGTTGATACTCCACAACTGAGGAGGCATGCCCTATTTGGGGGGACAGCAGGATCAACCTTTGTTACATGAGCTATGTCTACCACTGTATACTCACTGAAGCTTGATACATATAGGAAATGGTATAAAGTCTCTCCTTTAAGGTCAGTAAATCGGCTCGTTTCATCTCTATGCATCCAAGGAGAGACTTGGAAAGGAAATTTTGAACAGATATTGCTCTTCTTTGATTTGCAATCTGTACATTCTCCACAATCTGGTAAGAATATTGGGATAACAGTGTCTCCTTCTGTTAACTCATGTACATCATCGCCAATGCTCTCCACAACCCTTCAATTGCATAAATGTTAGAAAGTGTGTCAACAAGAATAAGTGCATGATTTTCAAACTTGAACCCCCCCCCCCCCCCCCACCTTCTCTTCTGGACATGTGTTTATGGTGTGGGTGCTCAAATAGATAAAACTAGAAAAGTGAACACATCATAATGGTAGCACCAATAAGTATAATAGTATATGTGTGTAGCCATGTGCAATAAAACCAACTTCTACAATATCAGAGTATTTAGAGAACTCTCTTATTGGCAGAGACCATGATTTGTACATTGGCTAATTTTGCTAAACGAGCTTATGCTACAAATTTAAAGTCCTATTTCCAAAAAAAAAAACCATGAGAAATTGAGGCCTAATGTCAGGGAGCTCGGATGCAAAGTTCCATCAGTCGAATATTACAACAACGCTGGTATAAACAGTTGGCAACATGTGCATCACAAAACAAGCCTATTGTTTAAAGTGAGGGGGCATCCATGCTAAACATCTAACAGCAATTTTTAGGAGTTTCAATACTAAAAAAAGAAAAAATAGATTTCCTTTTCTTGCATTAACAGGCCTATAACTAAAAATCAATAATGTTTCGAATTATCTGAAAAAAAAGGGCAGCAGCAGAAGAAGAATGCCCTTCCAAAGTTCAAGATTTGTAATGTAAAAGCCAATGCACCACTAAGAATCAGAAATAAAACATATATCGTTAAAATATAATTATCCGCCAGAAATTCAAGGGAAAGAAGATCGCGTTGTACGTTGGACACGACTCGTCTCCAACCATCGAGGACGTCAACGGCGACGTGGACCGCTGACTCTACTCTATTCCGGCGACAATCAAAATTACGCTTAATTTCAGAAAAAATTAAATAATTCAAGGAGATCTAGAAGGATGTGATTGAACCTACCCGATAGCTTCATGACCCAATATTCTCGGAAAATATGCAGGAGGATCCTTGAAAAACAGAGGGAAAAAAAATCAAATTCAAAATTCAAAGAGAAAGAGAATTGTAATGGTGGTGAGGAAGAGAGATGAGAAGTAAGAAGATGATATACCTTCATTTTCCAGAAGGTGATGTCGCTGTGACAAAGAGAGGTGCATATGATACGAATGCGAACTTCGAAAGCTTTTGGAGGGGCCACTATCACTTCTTCTATCACCAGAGGCTCCCCTGCTTTCCGACACACCGCAGCTGCAGCAAAGCGACCATGTTGCGTTTAGATGGGAACAAAAATGAACACTAATTCACTATTACTTTGAGAGCTGACCTTTGCACTGAATGGGCTTCCTGGCAGTTTTGCATGACTGTTTCTCCTCCATTTTAGAAGCAATCTCTGGTTCTCCGCCACGGACTCTGTCTCTGTGTGTGAGAGAGCGAGAGCGAGAGAGAGAGATCGCCTGTCCTTCTGTGAGTGTTAGGTGGTGGCTTGGCTTGAGTCTGTTTTAGACCGTCACGCGCGTAATTCCTATCCACCTCAGTTTAGTCAACTACGCCTGGTCAGATAACGAAAAAGACACCATACCAGCCTTCGTCTGCCCCTGCCACCAGCCTCCCACAATACAATAGAATATACAGAGAACAAAATCATTGGTAAATCTTTCGTTTTTTTGTGGTGGTGAGTGGTGGGGTTTGGGGACTACAGCAGGCCCAGGCCATCCTGTAGAAGGTGTTGCGAGATAAAGTGCAACCTCTTCTGCGGGTTATCGAGTTCAATCCAATAATTCGAGTTCAACTTAAACATTAAATTGGGCTCCACCCAAATATATTTAAAAATAAATATATAAATTAATAGATTCAATAACATAACTTATAACTCAATATATTAATTAATACATTCAATAACATAATTTATAACTACGATTAACAGTTCATAATTTACTTTAACAAACTCAACATGAAATCAATTCGAATTAAGTAACTCAAAATTTAATCTGATTCTGTCAATCAATTTAGATAATACTCGGGTTGAATAAATCGGGTTGAGCCGAGTTAAAGTAAAAATTGAATATTGTATACTTAAAACTTAATTAGAGTTAACTCTTCAACCAACCCAACTCGCCTAAGTTGCACCTATTACGAGACAGCCCACATTTTTATGGGAAAAATTCACTTACCCTTCTGCGCAGGCATAATTTTGCTTTTATTTGAAATTGCACCGACAAACATGATGTTAATTTGTGACTTGTCAATGGTTTATTCTGGAGTAATTTTATTGAATTTGACTTAATTTGTTAATTTTAGGATGCGACAATGATATGGTCTAATAAAATTAGTGTGATTATAACTATTAAATTTTTTTATCGAAACTCTATCGTTTGTCACATCATTAAATGGAGGTATTCCTATCCTATAAATATTCATTCTCACCTCAATAAATAAATATTTATTCCCCTTAATTTAAATTTATATTAATTTGTTTACAATTTGTATGCAAAGTGCTGTAATTAAGCATTAATGGATGATCTCGGTTGATAGCAGGATTTACCCAATACCCTAAAAGGAGAAGAACCCAACATCTCAAAACGAGCAACTGAAGTTATAATAGAGATATATCGTAAATTAGATATCATGAGTTTGAATTTTGATAATTTTTTAAAATCAGGTCACGAGCGATTTATCATTTATGAATGTCATAGTTCAGACGTGGATGATCTATTTTTGACCATACTAATGAAAATATTAGTCTAAATGCGCATAAATTAACCCAAAGCACTTGACCATTGAGTAAAAATAAAAAATAAAAAGATTTGGAGGTCGATCCCTATGCCCAATAAGATTAAAAAAACACTAAAAAAAAACATATTCGTCAATTTTCTTTTAAATTATGTCCCAATTGAAAAGTCAAAATAATGAACATAATTAACATCTTTTATAATTGCAAAATATAACGAAAATTCTTCAAAACTACGGCATCATAATGTACATTTTTCTTATAAACACAAATCGTAAGACAAGTACACAATTAAATATATATATATACACTTTTGAGTCAAAAAATAAAAGGTACACATTAAAAAAATAAAAAATAACAAATACGTAATAAAAAAATATAAAAAATAATAAGTATGCAATAATTGTCAGACATATACACAAAAATATAGATTGTCAGACAGGTATACTAAAACATAGATCGTCAAACAAGTACACTAAAACATATATTATTAATATACTTCCTTTTCCATGAACATAGATCTTCAGACACATACACTCAAACACAGATCGTTATTGTATTTTTTTTTCATAAACACAGATCGTCAAATATGTATACTAAAACATAGATCGTTAGACATCATCATAATGTCCAAATTACTTGGTTCACGAGTTTAAATTTCAAAACTAATAGATAATGTTGCAAAAACATTAATAATAAATACGAAAAAAAATTATATTTTAGATTAAAATCATGCAATGAAAGTAAAATATATAATGAAAACCAGTAACTAACTAATCATTTAGCATTCATGTAAACACAGGGGACGTAACTAAGTTTTTTCAAAAATTGATTTTTTTATACTAAAAAATTTGTAGCACTAAAATTGGTGTGCCGGGATCTAGCCTAATTAATTGAAAAAAAAAGAGAGAAGTATGGTTGTTTGGATTTAAGCCCGTAAAAAAATTATTTATTATGATTTGTTTTGTCAATTTTATTAGACCATCATTTCCTTTAAAAGTGAAGTAAAATCACAAATTAAAAACTCATAAATTTTAGAAGTTTGACTAATATTAAAAAAAAATATCTCTTATATCTATCTATATTCATATATAGGTTAGAACTATACATCTCTCACATATATACATACAATAACATTAAAAATAAAAAACAGTAACATTTAAATACAAAAAAAAATTATTTAAACATAAAAAATAATAGTCATATGAACAATAATATACTCAACAAAAATAATAATATAATAAAAATAATAATAACATGAAACATTCAAGTCCCAAAAATAATAATATTTTTAAAAAACATGTAACATATAATCAACATGATAGTTAATAGACGAGAAAAATAGTGAAAAATTGATCAAAATTGGGACAAATACTCGGTGCAAAAGAAATAAATATTTGACAAAGATTTTTGAGTTTAATTTTCTCAAAACCTTTAACAAAGTTGAAAAATGCCTACCTAATCCACTAGTTTTTCATAGGGGGATTAATGATCAAATGATCCACTAGTTTTTCAAATGACCTTTTTGTGCTAAGTCATTGAATTAAAATACACACATGAAACAATAATTTAGCCTTTGTGAAACAGAGAAATAATGGATAAATGATTTTTTTTGAAACCTTCCTTAACCATAGAGGCGAGTGAAAAAGTCTTCTTATACTAAGTTGCGAACCAATTTCTCGATAAATTCAACATTGCTTGCAACCACGACGACGTCACAACTAGTTGCCTGGGAGAGAGAGAGAGAAAGAATCTTTGACTTTAAATTTTAAATTTATGATGAAAATTTTATTGACATATTTTAATTGACATTGAATTAAGGGATAAAAATTTATAAGATAGTAAATTAATTTACCTTTCTTTAAAAAAAGGGTATTTTGGAATTTAAAAAGAATAGTGGACTTAACTACTTACTAATAAGATTAGAAATAGACTTATTCTCAAATAAATTTTTATGATAAATTAAACTTATTATAAATCTCTTGCATCAATTTTCACAAAAAGAAAAAAAGGGCAAAAAAACCAGCCATCAAAATTATAAAAAGACCACACACGGTCCATAACCGGCAAAATTTGGCCCAGCACATGGCGCAATCTAGATCATTCTGGAATCGTATGGTTCCTTAATATCTCAAGTCCTGACATAACAGTTCAGTCACCGCATAAACAAATCGGATTGGTGAACGACCGACCCCATTTAGACGGTGAGTTTTTGTGCTTGAACTCGAATCCGAAGAAATAACTCCATTTCGTAGCTCCCAAGTTATCCAGACACCCCCATTCAGCTTCCGACGATCGGTTGTTCTTCCGTCGCAGCTTGTTTTCATCTTCACTCTCCGCTCTTTGATCTGACATATCCGAAAGGTTCGATTTTTCGGATTTCCCTTTTATGTGTGTTTGAGTATGAGTGTGCTGTAAAACGTTTGCTTCTTTTTTCTTTGTTCTTTTCTTTTTCGAAACCCTAAGCAAAACCTAAGCGTTACATTCTCTATAGGTATGTGACCTAAAAATTATGTCGGTCAAGTTGCTTTATTTCAACCTCAATTGACGCGAGCAAGAAATTATTGCTTTTGGATCGCCCCTTTCAATTTTCGTGATTGAATCTCCTGTGATTTTTAAAGTTCTTTCTGATTTATTTCCTTTCACTTTATTGTTGCCGAATGTTTTCGATTTAGGTATTCCTCGTCCCTTATTTTTCAATTTTGTTTTGCTTTGCTTTTGATTCTTTCAAGCATTATTCATTCGAGATTGAAAAATGAAAATCATTCCCCGGTGTTGAGAATATGAACTCCTAGTCTTTCATTATTGCTCAAACCTTACGTATAGGCCTCGTTTGAAGCTAATTTGAGCGTTGTCATGTCATTACAGTGCGTGGTGATTCATGTAACCTGTGCCTATGTTATACGCTTCTTGTAGAGCTGAAGGCTTATTTTCTTTACAGTGGTCTTAGATTCTCCTGTTACTGATCTGGCAATGTTTTGATGAGTAAGACAGAATTATTCTTTTTGGAAGAAGATCATAGTTAGAGTGCTGGGGTGGTAGTACTAGTCGTGTTCATTGCACCATGTCACCATCGACATTGATCCATTAGGTTTTCTAACAGTTGAATGGCGTGGCTTCATGAGTAATTCGTGTGGTTCCTATTAATCCTTCTTCATCGATATTGATCCATTAGGTTTTCTAAAAGTTGAATGCCATGGCTTCATGAGTAATCAGTGTGGTTTCTATTAATCTTTCTTTGATTTCTTTAAGTGGACATTTACTTTTGCTTAGGTTTTACTTCTATTGCTCTTGATTGATCACATCCATTGTATTTTTAGTTCTCAGTTGCCTTTGAAGTTACATGGCGGATCAGAATCCAATTGAAGGTTCGAGTACAAGTAATGTCTCTGGTGAAAGTTCTGAATCGATCGTGGAGCTCAATATCAAGACCCTTGACTCCCAGATGTATAGCTTTCATGTGGACAAGGATGTAATTCACTGATTTCTCTTATTTTTGCTTGTACTTGAAAACTAAACTAACAGTTTGCTACTAGTTCATGTATAAATTGAATGAAAGTAAATATTGTCACACGATATTGTTGTGCATATTATAAATGAAGGAAATATATGTATTAAAAGCTTGAATATTGTCAAATTTTCTTTCATTATATGACTGTGAAATTGCTAAATTATAGTATGTTGGGTTATTTTGCCATTTGCTTATGCCTCTTGAATCTTTGATGATTGCAGATGCCTGTTTCAGCATTCAAGGAGAAAATAGCTAGTCAAATTGGGGTCCCAGTCGGGCAGCAACGTCTAATTTTTAGGGGCAAGGTCTTAAAGGACAGTCACCTCCTTTCTGAATACCGTATCCTACAATTTGTGACATTTATGATGCATTTTTTCTTATGAACCTCAGGTTCGCTAGTAGATAAAATGTAATTTCACCTATATATTTGTACATATTTATTGAATGTTTTTCCTGACAAAGTTCCCAACATTTCATGTGGAAATATGACAAATAGTTGTGAATAATAGGGGGAGAGTTCTGTTCTGGTGTGTTTGTATTAGCTTGCAATTAGATTTCCATGGGTTTACTTGACTAAAATGGATTGCCAATTTTTCGTCATGTTGCCTTTATGAGTGACTGCATAGATGGCACCATACTTGAAAAATTTATCTTTCTTCCTCCCTCGGAAAACGCCCCACTCCAAAAAGTTCTAGAGTAGATACGTGTCTTGAGAGCGTAATGGTTTGATAATTACAATTTGGATAGTGCAGTTTTTGTATTTGATTGGGAGTGTTCAAGTTGTATTTAGCGTTGGAGACTTATGAGGAATTGGCTCTCATTACTGTTTGGCAATGAGAATGGCTTCTAGGAGTATTGGCTGTCACATGAACAGAAATGCATGAAGTCGATGTACCAAATAAATCTGTGGTTCAAATGGAAAAGGTAATGACATTAATTTCCATGCACAGCTACTAAGTCACCCTGGCCTCAAAGAAAAAGGTTAAACTGGTACTTCTCTTTCATAAATTGTGCTGTTGTGGGGTTCCCTCAGCCATGATCATTCTTTTCTTTTTTATGTTTCTTTTGTAAATAGACTTGTCTTTGAAGAAAGCTTAGCAACTTTGTTCGTCTGGTAAATCATTTCAAGATATCTTAATACATTCTGATCACTAATACATAGCTTATTGGCCATGAAAGTATTTATTATTAGCAAGAAAGTATTTTTGCCTTATACCATTGTTATAGACACGGAGGCATTTATAAGTGGGTATATACATTGTTTGTAGACCCTTAACTCTTGTTAGAGGTGGAAAACGGGCATACATTGCACTTAGTAGAGAGGCAGCCTTCTCAACCACAGCCCTCAGCTGGTACCAGCTCAGAGGAGACTACTGCAAATAATGGCACTAGAGGTATGAATTGCAAGTTGTGCAGATCGCATTCTGAGCTTTTTTTTAATGATGTTCCTCTGTGAAGTAAGGGTTTATGTTTTTCTTGGATGGCATGGATGCTTAACAGGACAAGAACCTAGTGGTGGAGGATTGCGGAACCGTGTAGGGCAAATTTCTCACAGTGTCGTATTGGGGACCTTTAATGTTGGAGATCAAGAAGGCACTGTGCCAGACTTAAGTCGGGTGTGTCTGTAGGGCACTTTTGTCCCTTCTATTATTTGTATGACTACTATTTTAGATAGTTTTATATGCATTACTTGGCCAGAAAAGCTTAATGATTGTCGTTTGGCTTTAGGTGATAGGGGCAGTTCTAAATTCTATTGGGATTGGTAACCAGACTGTTACTAATGGTACTGGCGGCACACAATCTAGTGCGCAGGTGAGTTGTGTTTTTTCTGTTTGCCTTTTTCTTTTGCTTTCCCCTTTCCTAATCTTTATAATGCATGAAATATGTATATATACAATATCTCATGTTGCTGCATATTTCTCACACAAAGTGCAGAGTTTAACTTTCACAAATTGCAGAGTTTAACTCTCCAATTTAGATGCAGATAATAACATAAACTTGTTATCCTATTTTCATGCATAAGATACACACTAGTTTCCATTGCTATTTGACATTTGGGGCCATAGTTACTCTGAGATATAGTCACAATGGTGTCCTCTTGGGTAGTCAATCTACCATTTTTTGGGGGGTTGGGGAAAGAGGAGGTGGGTCTGGGTTATTCTCATTTCTACAACCAAACATCACAATTTGTGCATGTGTTTTCGGTTGCCTTTCATATTTCCTATAGTAATTCTTTTCAGTTGTTGCTGATTATGTATTCTTGCTTTTGCCACTTATTTATTTTGTCAGGCGACCATATGCGGTTAACATGTTATTTCTTCATATGTCAGCACTTCAAGTTAGAATTTTTAGGGCATCCACCCCGGTTGTTACATGCGTTACATAATGGGAATGGAAGCTAGAGGCATGATTTTTTTCAATCCTTACCTTGCCTACTTTATAACAATACTCATGTGCTAACATCAAAATCATACAATTAGTGAGTTTTCAGCCTTTCCTATTTTTTTTTGATAAGAAACAAACTTTTATTTCATAGAAAGTGAATAAATTACAAAGATGGAGGATAAGAAATCCACCCATTAACAAAAGGAATACAATGAAAATAGAATAAATTTAGCTAGGTGTCGCTTTCCAACTATGCTGTAAAATCGACTTCTTAAATCGTTTTAGTATATTAGTTCATGATATGAAAAATTGATATGCAAGAATAGATCTCCTGTCAAGAGTGTCGTGTCTTGTTTGGCGCTTCACATTTACTTTTTACTGTGGTCTAAAATAATTAATATCATAGAGCATTTCTACCAAATTCTAAGTATGGTTTAATTTTTTTTTCCTTCTAAAATGGGTTGGTGGAATTTGGGTGCATTTAAAAACATTTGAATTTGTTGCAATGGATGAGCACCCATGGATGCAGAATGTGGTGGTTTACAATGTTGATGGACCTTTCAATCAAGCTACTTTTATTGGACATGCTGAAATCAGCTTTGTGAAAACTCGGTTTGAATATGCCATTCCTTCAAATTGGTTTTGAATTGATCAGATGGTTTGTCTGGTTATCAACCGTTGGATTAAAACTGTTGAACACATGTAAGAACTCAAGTTTTGGTAGCCACCGTCAGGACTCTACTTTTAGGATTTATAGACCAATATTCTTATTAGGATTTAGATTGAGGTCTACTGGCACTCTGGCTTTTCTTCAAATATTTTTGTCTAAAGAATTGCTCCATAATGCTTACTTAGTATTTGCTGGCTGTTGCTTGTGAACTTGTCCCATTCACATACTATTACCACAATGAAACGAATGCCTAAGGAAAAGTAAGGGTATACACTTAGCGGGAGAGAGTGCAATATGAGAATTGAATTCTTATAGCTATGTGCTCTGTGTGGTATTTGGGTGTTATGATAACTGAGGAATGTCATCGTAACTGTGGTGTGGTGGAGTATGTTGTTCTCTATTGTTTAGTGTGGTGTACTTATATGTGTCTCATGCTTGTTTTTTCCTACTCATCATTTTGCTCATTTAGTGAGTTGATTGATTGGTTGGCAGTTCAATCCTCCCATTCAAGCGCCTCAAGGGAATGAAACAGAAGGGCTAAGAGGTAATGTTGGCATTCAGAGCCAAGCAGGATATCAATCACAGCCTAGACAGGCTTTTCCTAGTCCTTTGCCCCAACCTTTCCAATTTCCGATTGGAGCAGCTATGGCTGTTCCTTCGCTCAATGTGGTATAGAGCATCTCTGTTCGATAATAAAATTATACAAAATTGCCTTGTTTTGCTTTTTCTAACGTCATTTTTCTGTATATCAGCCAATTCCTGATTCTTTGCACACACTTACTGAGTTTATGAACCGCATGGAGCTGGCATTGTCTCAGAATGGTGATGATTTTGAAGTTGTTGCCTCATTTGTTTATTGCTACAAATAACTTCCCTGAATAACCGCTACTTTTACTGCAGGGTTTCAGCCAGATCAATCATTAAACAACACAGGGGACCGACCAATGGGAGAATTGCCTTCCAATTCTCGTGGGGGTTCAACACCTGAGGCATTGAGCATTGTGTTGCGACATGCACATCGTCTTCTTGGGGGTCATGCTACCGCAGCATTATCAGTGCGTTCTATACACTGAATACTCTGGATTTGCTCTTCATTTTCTTCTGAATGTGTTCTCATTTTGTGTGAGCTTCTCTTGGTTTTTTCTTTCACAAACTTCAGCTGCCCCAACATGTTGGTGTAGATGTGTCGTGTATTTATGCATGTTATATCTTCTCCCCTGACATTATATTCCATTCTTTCACTGTGATTATATTTCGAGAAGTAATCTATGGTTAGGCATTATAGGGCTATGTCAGGAGCATAAGTAAATTTGGTATTCAGGCAATATAACTTGTCATTTTTGTTGTTATCTATCATAACAACTCACAAAATTCAGTAGACTGGAGAATTGGGCCCTTGGAAATAGTTTTCCACTTCTAATTATTTTCTATATTTAATCATTTACAACTGATTTTGTTCACCAAACAAGTCACCAAGGGTTGATTTTGATATAAGCTGTCATAGTGTCGTTAGAATAAGTGAGCACATCTCTTCAAGAATAAATGCAAGTTTGAGCAAGTTCTGTTGATTGAATTATGTTGTAGGACTGTGCTGTTTAATCTATTGCCATATCAGAAAATTACGTGTGAATTTACCCTGTCTTAATTAAAATAAACTTCACGGTTCCTGAACGTTTACCTTCTTGTCTGATTATGTGGTGTTTGTAATCTGCTGCAACTTTGTAGCATATTGCAGGACGTTTAGAGCAAGAGGCGGGTTCTGCTGATTCCACTGCGAGGGGCCAAATTCAGGCAGAATCAGTGCAAGTAGGTCTTGCAATGCAGCATTTAGGTTCTCTTCTTCTCGAGCTTGGTCGGACAATATTGACGCTGCGTATGGGACAATATCCTGTATGTCCTTGCCCTTTCACTTTGTGCTGATTTATTGATGTAGATGAATGTGTTTACAACTGTTTTGCTGCATATTGCAGGCTGAATCTTCTGTTAATGCTGGGCCTGCGGTTTATATATCTCCATCGGGGCCTAATCCTATAATGGTTCAGGTTTGTATCAGTGCAAAACATCTTGCCGTGGTGTTGAATTATAGTTTGTTGTTAGTTGAAGCTTTGGTCATTTTGTTGTTAGTTGAAGCTTTGGTCATAGAGTGGAGTGAACCCAGGGGAGTAGAATCCAGCTACATGGAGCCCCAAAATAGAGTTTATATCGGGTGCCTCTAACGAATTTTATGAGTAGTTCTTTCTTATTTGTCTTAAACTATTGTCTAAAACTTAGGAAATGGCAATGTATTCAGCAGGTTGCTTGTGCTGTAGTGAGCAGTTATTTCCATTTGTGAGCAATGCTACTTGCAAAGTGTATAAAGAAACTAGAGAAGGCTACTGGCTTAGACAGATTTTGCCTCGTACTCAAAAGGGAATGAGGTGGTTCACAACCTAATTTTGGCTGTAGAAATTAAGAGAGATGCCATGGTTTCTTGACTGCAACAAAAACGACAGTGAGAGCTGCATCTTTTAAAGCATTGTGGATCTTTGGGTGTGTATACATATATATGAGTGTGTTATATAGGTACATAATGTTGTTTGTTTATAGAGTCTTGAATGTGATCCAATACAGATGTTGTTTCCATTTCTGCCACAATTTGATTGGCTGTTGCATGCCCTAAATGTTTTGATAAAATGATATCAAAATTCAAAAGATCTATCCTGTGACCTTTTGCTTGTTTCTTTGCAGCCTTTTCCTCTTCAAACCAGTTCCTTTTTTGGTGGTTCTGCTGTTCCTCCATCAAATTCAGTTGCTTTTGGCCCTGTTGGCATTGGAAATGTTCCGAGGCACATAAATATTCATATACATACTGGTACTGGGATTTCAGAGTACAAGTAATTTTGCACAGTTTACACCCTTCTACATGACTCACCATTATCAAAATTAATTATCAGGGGCCTCACTTGCGCCTATTGTTTCAGCTGTTGGCACCAGGGCAACTAATGCAGAAGGAATGCAGCAGGGAGAACGTGTTAATGGAGCTGCTTCTGGTGATTCAGGTCAAACAAGAGTAGTTCCTGTGAGAAATGTTATTGCAAGGGCTGTCCCCTCGCGGCCTACTGTTGTTTCTGTTTCCAATGCAGCACACCCTGGTGTTAGTGTTTCACAATCACCTCCTGACTCTGTTTCACTATCCACAGTTATTGCAGAAGTCAATTCGCAAATTAGAAATTTTGTCAATAATATGAGGAGTGAAAACCAGGCCCAATCAGGTATCATTATCAAAACGTGTAGTATACTCTGAATAATCTTGTTTTTGTTTTATTGAACTTACTGTAGTTATTATGCAGGCCAAACAGAGAGCTCAACTGTTCAAGATCAATCTAGGGGATCCATTGTTCGTAATGAGGAGAGGAGCGATCAACTTGGAAACTCAGTTGTCAATGGAGTTGGAGAGACAAGTCTTCCTCTGCCTGGGGTGCCAGAGATGGAAGATCAGAAGGTATGTCATGGCCAAGGTCCATAATCCCTCCAAGCATCTATTTTGTGCATATAATTGACTAGAAATTGGTACCTCAACTTGCAATTACCAGACACAATCTGAATGCCATCAACCTAGTAACAATAATGATTCAAGGGATGTTGCAAGCTTGAAAGACGTACCCTCTAGTAGCTCAGTTGGAGGTGATGTTAGCTGTTCGGGTGGAGAAATGACACTTAAGCCACTAGTCAATATGGAAGGTGCTCCGGCATCCAGTCAAGGTATTGATAATGTTGATGGTTCGACAGCAGTTCCTCTTGGATTAGGGCTGGGAGGCTTGCAACCTAAGGTAGGGTTTTAAGTCATTCTTGAAAATATTTTCTTTGAACATAAACTGGGTTGGATACTATTCCAAATTTGTTCTTATGGGATTCTGTATTTCCCATAGGAGCATAAAGTTCTAATGCCGAACATTTACCATCATCCATCAGACATATATGCTTGTGCACATTCCACCTGGACTTCGCATCACTGTTTTTGTACCAATACAAAAATTTCGTTTCTTCCTAAGATTGTATTCTACATTGATTAATAAGACAGTATTAGTATGGGAATATAAAGTATTTTAATTCCACTGATATTCTATGATAATGACTTATATTCAACAATTGCTCAGATGACTTTTTTACTTCTTTTAAATTTCCCAATCCTTCACCAAAATCTTTAAAGATCCTCTTGCCCGCACTTGTAATATTCCCATCTCTCAATTTAACAAGTCTGCATATTCTTCCTCTTCTTCTTCTTGCTTGGCTGAAGGTAAAACTCTCTGGGATTGAGTTGTAGGAAGAATGATTTGACTTTGAAACTGAAGCAAACAAGCTCATAGCTGACTCAATTAATTATTATTCATTGGTACATTATTTAGATGAAGATGTACCAGTAGTAGCAATAATTTGGGAAAGGTTTGACGAAACATGCTAATATCTGTATGTCTGTTCAAAGGGATGAAAACAGTTCATCTGCCAAAACAGTATTAATAATTATGCTGGTGACATGAACCATATCGTATTATTTTTGGAACTTGAAAGTCATGAATCCTCAGATAATCAGCACATTAGCTGGTCAACAAACATGGTACAAATTAATTTTAAAGTTTTTTTTATATCTCCATATTAATTTGTCTTCTTAATTATTGCATCATTGACTTTTTTTGTTGAGCTTGATACTGATTTGGTTATCCAGCTAATGCTTCCTGATTTGCCCTTCTGACTGATTTCTCTTGTATTGATTGCCTTCTGTTTTAACATATGATAAATTGCTTGGAAACCTTTGTGCTGAAGTAGACTAGATTTGCAGTTCTATCTTCTATGTGCTGTATATTTCTGGTTCTTATTCCTAATGTGGTTTTTTATGGTTTCCTTCAATTTTGTTGCCCATAAGTGTTCACAAATCTGTGTAAAACTGTGGTCAGAAGAGAAGCAGGCAACAAAGATCTCAAGGCCTGAGTGGAGATGGTGCAACTTCTAATACTCCTACAACTCAAGACCAAGATGCTAGAACAGACGGCCAAAAGGTTTTGCAATCTCTTGCATCACTTGCAAGTAGGAGGAATGCAAATACACCGCCATCAGGGCAGCTTCCTCATTCTGCTGGGGGAGTCCTGGAAAATATGCCATCAGGGGGGCGAAGTGCCATTGGCCAATTTGATGCATCAGGTGTTATGTCTCAGGTTCTCCACAGTCCTGCTTTAAATGGTTTACTATCGGGGGTTTCACAGCAAACTGGGGTGGGTTCCCCTGATGTATTGAGAAATATGTTAGAACAATTGACTCAAAGCCCAGCAATGATGAACACAGTCAACCAAATTGCTCAACAGATTGACAGCCAAGATATTGGAAACGTGTTTTCAGGTTTGGGAGTAGGCCAAGGTGGTGGCATTGATCTGTCAAGGATGGTGCAACAAATGATGCCCATTGTTTCTCAAGCTCTCAGCGGTGGTTCAACTGTTCCTCAACCAATTCTTAGTGCGGTACCTGACCGCAGTGAGAGGATGTCAAGCAGAGATGAGAGATCATTTGATCAAAATTCTCAGGTTCGTACCAGCAAAGAGAAATAATTTATACAACATGAAACATGAACTGCATATGCATATACTTAGTAGCTTAGGACTTTTGATTGATATGAGATCACCAATTATATTGAACATGTGCACCATCTTTTATAAACTCAACTCAACTCAACGCAGAGTTGTCCCAAATATTAGGATTTGCTGCATGAGTCATGATCCTCTATTGTGCTTTATCAAGGACATTATTTCCTGGTATTCCATATTCTTCTGGTTTAGTTTTGTCCTGCCATTGTACACCTTAGAATCCATTAATGAGTATGTTTTCCTCCTGGTTTCCAACCTCTGAGCTTTTGGCTCATTGCATTTCTGTAAGAACATGAGATGTGAATATGATGACAATCATGTTTGTACATGATTTGTACAAATGGATGACTCCAAAATTCCATGTTTTTCTACGTCCTTATGCTATAGAAGGACAATGTTTGCATAAGACTCATTGTCAGTGTCAAACATATATGGTAACTGCATTATTTCAGGGATAAAAAATATTCACTTTGGATTTTATATATCACACCCAGCAGAATGCCCCCAGTTGGAAGCTGAAATTGATTTTGGAAGACTTCAGGTAGTTCTTTGTTTTGATGTGATGGGGATTCTAGTTTATTTTGGTCGACCATAGTCTGACGTATTAAAAATTCTGTAATCTCTCTGACATATTAAAAATTCTGCAATTTCTCTAATAATGAGAAAATAGTTCTAAGGAAAAAAGAGAATGTAGGGAACAGCGCCACCCCCCCACCCTTTTTATCTTTCATTCTATCAGAGAAAACACAGAAAGAGAAGAAAGTAAAGGAAGGGGACAGGGGGTTGTGACTCAATATTATTTGAAATTATATAAACTAGAATCTTTTATGTTCTCTTCCGCGAAATTATAGTAATTATATTTCCTGTTGTATTTCACTGTTACTGCTTTTTTTTTTTTTTTTTTCTCTGATGAGCCTTGTTTGCATTGCTTCCATTCTTTAGACTGACCTCCAACAAGCAGCTCAGAGAATTGAACACCATAATCCACCTGGTGACATTTTTCGCTCTGTGGTTGAAAGTGTTGTACAGTCTTACCACAATGGCAGTGGTGTGGAAGGTGTTGTGGATGAATTGTGCACTGAAGAGGGTCTTGCTGATGTAAGTGTCATCTTGTAATTTCGTTCGTCCTTGTAATCATGACTTATGAGAATGAACTCAGGTTTATGAGCTTATGTTTCTTGTCCACGCAGGAGTACATGGAAATGCTGCGTCGTGATATTTCTGGACGAGTAGAGACTGAAACAGGGTCTGTACGGAAGCCATAAATATTTTCTTGGTTGTAACCGGTTGTTTCTGATGTTATTTTCCGTAGATGGTCAAGTTGCTGGTATTCATTGCTTTCTTTCAGCTTACTGTTAATTAGGTTTTGCAAATATTACATATATTTCCTTGTACCATTTAGGTTTGGGGATTTTAGGTGATCTGCTTGTGGGCCAGCAGTTGTTATATTTGTTTTGGTGTATGACGTTTATCATACATTAATGCATGCCAAGATCTATTTTACACTTTTATTATGGTAAGGACTTACTGATCCGGTTCGAAGTAGTTCCAAACTGTAGAGGAACCGGATCCGTGCCAATGATGCTATGCTAAGCTGCTTAAGATTGTAGGATGACTTCACCTAAAGACATTCAAATTGTCTCCCGTGGTGAGTATTTTTCAGTCCGCTTTTGGACTGAAGTTACTCCGATTCGATCTTTTTATCCCCGAGCTGAACACAATCCCAGTGATGGTTCGTTTATGAGATTCTCAAAAACAACATAAACAGTGAGAAATACTTGCTGTTAATTCGTGTAACCCATGTGTATGTTGGTATGATTGGCGTATCCATAATCCCATTGATTTGGTATTATGGTATCAAAATTCGTAATTTTAATAAGTTTAGATACAAATTTCTGAGTGTGGTGGTAACAAAAATATAAGATTGGTCTTAAAAAATTATAATTGAATTTGTCCCAAATGAAAAAAAGGAAGGAAAAAAACAGTTTTTCAGAAGTTGAATTTGATTGTAAGAACAAAACTGAACTGAACCTACATTTGGTTAAACCCGATTTGATCCGGCGAGTGTTGCTTTCACAATCAATATATAAAACTCGTTAAAAACTGAATATACTCTTTGATTATCCCAGTAGACCATCTTAGTTGAATTTTAGCTTGATATTGCTACCTAATCGTTTCATTTTATCATCTTTTTATTAATTTAAATACAATTCAGATCTTATTTGAACTATTTCACATTAATATTTCTAAATCTCAATTCATGAAATAATAACATAACAAATTTTATAATTCATATTTAGTTAATCGACTTTATATTCGGAGCTGGTTTGAATTCAATTTGAACCGTTGAAAAATGTAGGTGGTTGACCCGACCCTTTACACATTGGGTCGGATGGAAGTTTCCAGTGCATTAGCCTTCCCTTCCGATTTCGCTAGACTCGCTCTAATTGCAACTGAGGAGAAGGCTCCTATTTATTCATACTCGCTTTCGCACGTGTCTGCGTAACAGCTATCCTCAATAGATGGAGTAGCATTCTCCATTCGGCGGGATCGTAGTCTCAAACTCCATAGACACTCTCTGCTTCTCTCTCTCTCTCTCTCTCTCTAATTTCAGGTAAGCTTCAAGATCTCTCATACTCTTGTACGTTCTATAAGTATATAGTTATATCTGCATGCATTAGAACTAGATCCTCTCACTTGCGGCATTACCACCTAGTTCTTTAATTGTTCTAGGGTTTTGTGATATTCACTAGTGAAACGTTAATCAAATTGGAGATCCGTATTTGTTTCGTTTCTTTTTTTCCTCTGTCTGTGCATGTGTAATGAATGCTACACCTTCGGTCGAATTTCAAAGACAGAAGGCAGACATTTCCACTTTCCATTTTTAAATCAAAATCTATTGAACTTGTTCTAAGTGAGCCTCTGTCTGTTTTGAGTTTATTTTTTCTTTTCTTTTAATGTTCATGAATGTTTAATGGTTTTCCTTTTTCAGGTATAAAATTTGTGTTGAGCTTCCGGGTTTCCATCTTCGTCTGCCCATTTCTTTCTCATGGCGGTATGCTAGACGGCTTAGACGCTGAATTACCCTTCTAATTATGAGATTGTTTTCGTTCACTTTTTTTATTATATTTTCACCCCTTATTTTTTTTGAGTTTGTGTGCTTTAGGTGGATAAACTTCTTAAAGATGAAGCAACAGAAGAAAAGGGCGAACGGGCTAGAATGGTAAGAGTATCATCTGGCTTCAAATTGGAAAATTATGCAATTCAAGTATCTGATTGCGACATATTGTTATGTTGTTCATGAACTATGGTAAAGCATTGCATGGATAGACTGAGTTGTCATTAGTTCTGTTTTGAAGTATTTTGGATTATATTTGCACCATGTATGAGTGAGATTCTTTTCCCGTAAGAGTTGCATTCTTGTGGAACTCATAGACTTAACTTGCTTACTTACTGATGACAATAATCACATTTTTCATTAGGCATCTTTTGTTGGAGCAATGGCAATTGCTGACTTGGTGAAGACAACTTTAGGGCCTAAGGGAATGGTAGCATTTATTTATTTTTTTAGAGTCTTGCTGGTGGTAGGCTTTTAGTTACCTGCTTCTAAATGTAAATTTTGTTGGCAGGATAAAATTTTGCAATCAACTGGCAGAGGAAACAGTGTTATGGTTACAAATGATGGGGCCACAATCTTGAAGTCCCTCCATATTGAAAACCCAGCTGCTAAAGTCCTTGTTGGTATCCTTAATGTTGTTTTTTTCAATGATGAAAATGGTTGCTTTATTTTGTTTGTTGGATTCCCAATGTTGCTTACTGATTTTGGAGATGTTTGTTGAAGTTTCTTGTTCTAATTAGATGTTTATGTGTCCTATTGAATTATTATTCAGTGGGTTAAGCTGAAACTTTGTTCCAGGAGGAGAGAGAATCTTGATTTCCTTGGGGGATTGTAATATAATCGCTTTTTTTTTTTCAATGTTTGGAAGTAATTTTTACTGGATAGTGCCAAGGAGATTCAACCTAAGAGCTCGGAAAGAAATTTCACCCAAAAATTAATTCCGCGATGAATTTTACGAAAGAATCATTAGAAAAGATTTCTAGTATGTTATCTGATGTTCCTCCTCAACTCAATGATCAGACATTTCGAAAGTTCAGGATGATGAGGTCGGTGATGGGACAACATCAGTAGTTGTTCTGGCTGGGGAGCTTTTAAGGGAGGCAGAAAAGTTGGTGGCTACAAAGATTCACCCAATGACAATAATTTCAGGTTTGTCTTGAGCTTCCTTTGGCATCTTGTTTCCTGAGATTTTCATTTCTCATGAAGGAAAAGTTTTGTCTAATGTAGCCAATCTTAAAAATTTGAGCCCAATTCCCTATTCTGTTCTCCACATATCTACCTGTATGACGGACTACTCATGAGTTGTGTGACCTGGTGTGTGATACTTTCACATTGATAGATACCTTGTAATGGTTCATCCCCACAAAGAAATCTCTTGTTAGGGTGTTGACATCTTATTAGATCCACCTGGCATTAAATACCGGTGGCAGTATCTATCTGAGGCTCTTGTTGTTTCCGGGGAGAGCCATGGGTGTACTTTATCGTAGTCCCTTGGCATTTTAAAGAAAAGGTCCATTAGGTTTGTGTTATTCAGTATTTGAATTCTGTCAACTGATTGCTTTTGCAAGCCTTGTCAACCAAAGAATTCACATTTTTTTGTACTTGCGTGTCAATTGGTATTTGGCTAGCTGAATAGTTAATTCACTTTTGTGTTTAACAAGGTAATTTGATTGTTTCTAAATTTGATCTACCAATCTAATTGGCTAGATTCAGCCTAGTTACTTTTTCATATCAAATGCCTGTCATACCTATTTTGTAAGACTTAGAGGGCCCATAATTATTGTGCTTGTTCTGCTCTGTTTTTGTGCCCTATCATACTTAGTTCGTGAGAGCTGGCTACTTTATTCTTTTGCTTTATTTGTTGAAATGTGACATTTTTGTAGAGCAACTGAGACTATAATTTCAAAGACTGTCAATGTTTTCAATATTTCAGGTTACCGGTTGGCAGCTGAGTATGCTCGCAATGCTTTGCTACAGAAAGTTATGGATAATAAAGAGGATGAAGGTATTGATTTTAAAACCCTCTCTTTTTAATTACTGTACCAGTGTTTTGATATTCTGTGACTGTTTAAGTTTTTATGAGATTCATCTATTGATAACCTTGGTTTGAATTTATTTTGAGTTATCCACTCTTTTGGCATTCACAATACTGTTATTATGCACTGGTTCAAGGATAAGAAGACAATAACATATTTTGCTTTATTAAAGTACTTAGTTAGGTCTAGGCATTCTTACTTCAATGCTCATGCATCCTATTTTTATTATACTCGTATTATCACATGTCCAATGTTTGACATTTCTGGCTAATGCAGAGAAATTCAAGTCAGACTTGATGAAGATCGCAATGACCAGTTTGAGTTCAAAAATACTCTCTCAGGATAAGGAGCATTTTGCGAAACTGGCTGTTCATGCTGTAATGAGGCTAAAAGTGAGTATTTTATTTGTATTTAGTAGCTTAAGGAGGATTTAAGGTGCATAAAGTCCGAAGAAATCCAACACAGTAAACAACTTTTTCCTCTGAGAAAGTTGTTTGTGTTAAGTACACATATTTGTCTCTTCCAGGCAAATATCTAGTATATAAACCTATTTTTCTATCCTTATGTTTGTTGCTGTACTTTTTATGTGCCTTTTTTGTTTTAGTTAGAGTTTTATTCATATTCCATGCTTTTGTCTCATTCTTTTGAACAGCTCCTCTAGGTTTGTTGCTTTTGAATGTGTCATGTACTTGACAATTCTTTCAGTTTCTGTCTGATGATTCTTTTTGAAATGGCAGGGTAGCACAAACTTAGAGGCCATCCAGATTATTAAGAAGCCTGGAGGATCACTAAAAGATTCATTCCTAGATGAGGGGTGAGTTCGATATAACTTATGTATATGATCTTAACCTTGGTGTCTGGGCTGCGGTATGTGACTTTATGATGAATGTATGTTTGGTTGCTTGGAGATCATAGGAGCATAATAGTGATCAAAATTAGGAAAGAACTGAATCTTTCAGGATCTTAGGGTTACAAAGTTATTGACTTTGGCAAGCATAACCAGCCTTTGAGTAGGGAGGTTTAAATAGTTATTTGGCTTGGTTGAGTTGATTATCTTTTGTTGCTGGTTCTAATTTAGGCTGGCTTTGATATTTTTTTTAAGAAAAGAATGAAGGAACTAAGAGTGCACTTGAATGTCGCAAACTTAATTGGATGACATATTGAATAATCAATCAATCATGATGGATTTAACTTAAAATTCCCATAAAAAAATATTTGACTTAAAATGCCATATGACATACGATTAGCATATTCAGTGATTAATTTAGCTATTAATTTTGTTTATATGGGTGCCAAAAGTTAGCATCCTTTCTTCCCAGTCTTTGGAACAGTGGAACACGTGTTTTCTTTCCACGCCGTTGTCTTTCCAAGAGTTAAATCAACCTTTAGTTATCATAAAATCTGGTTGGCAGTAAACTAAATGACTAAATTGGTGTTGAACTCTTTGTGCAGATTTATTTTAGACAAAAAGATCGGAATTGGCCAACCAAAGCGCATCGAGAATGCAAAGATCTTGGTGGCAAATACTGCAATGGATACAGATAAAGTTAAAATCTATGGAGCACGTGTTCGTGTTGATTCTATGTCTAAGGTTGTGGACATTGAAGGAGCTGAAAAGGAGAAAATGAGAGAAAAGGTGCAGAAGATTATAGCTCATGGGATTAACTGCTTTGTTAATCGACAGTTGATCTACAATTTCCCCGAGGAACTGTTTGCTGATGCAGGAGTACTTGCTATTGAGCATGCTGATTTTGATGGTATTGAGCGCCTGGCTCTTGTTACTGGTGGTGAGATTGCATCAACCTTTGACAATCCAGAGTTGGTTAAGCTTGGGCATTGCAATCTCATCGAAGAAATTATGATTGGTGAAGACAAATTGATCCACTTTTCTGGTGTGGAAATGGGCCAAGCATGTACAATAATATTGAGAGGAGCGAGGTACATTATCCTGACAGTTTTCTTATTATTGGTTTTTTTTTTCTTAGGTTTTTTTTCCTGTTTTGGTTTCACCTTTTCTGATATTATTCAGTCGTAAGCTGTTTTGTGCATGACATTTTGCCTGTCCACATGGATAATGTTTTGTTAGGAGGGACGGAAAAGTAGGAGGGATAGGATGCTATCTACCTCTCTCAGGAAAAATGTACTTAGATGCAGAGCAAGGAAAGAAGGGAAAGGCCGAAAGGGTCATACAATCCTTGTGCATGCTTTAATAATATGGCCTGTCTGCCTTTCTACTTTATTGTGACACTGAGGAAATGTGTGCGTGCTCACATGCTCATGTGAGCATATGTATGAGGGTGAGCTGTCTACTGATTAACTGTGAAATCTGATGGATGGATTGTAGGATCATATCATAGAAGCAAGTCAACTATCAGTCTAGGTGTTAATCTTTTAATGTTTGATGGTTCTGTTCTGGAACCTTGGGTCATATGTCATGCTTTTGGAAACATGCCTACTAACATTGTGTTTGATGATTGTATATGTTCTTCGATGCATGATTGATGTTTGCGAAATTACATAAATAAGTCACTAAATTAAGCCTAAATATTATCCTGATTCCAGGTCTTATGTCTATGATATATGTTCAATTATTTGATGTAGGTACAAATCTCCTTCCTGGTCTTTTCGTGATCCCTTCTGTGCTTATGCTATATAAGAACATTACTATTCACTTTTCACGCATGTGCGCAATTATTGGTCATGTTGGTTCTTTCACCATTCGATGCAAGTTAGGAAAGGGAATTGTAATAAGCTCACATTACCTATTGATGTGGATATTACAGTTTAATTTGATATTTCATTCCACTTGGCAGCTTCCATGTGCTTGATGAGGCTGAAAGATCTCTGCATGATGCGTTATGCGTGCTGTCTCAGACAGTAAATGACAGCAGGGTTGTGCTTGGAGGTGGATGGCCTGAGATGGTAATGGCAAAGGCAGTGGATGAGCTGGCAAGGACGACTCCTGGGAAAAAGTCTAATGCTATTGAAGCTTTCTCGAGGGCTCTCTTGGCCATTCCAACCACCATTGCTGACAATGCTGGTTTGGACAGTGCCGAGTTGATTGCAAAACTACGTGCAGAGCATCACAAAGAGGGAAGCCCTGCTGGGATTGATGTCATCTCTAGATCTGTAAGTAAAACAAACTAAATTAATGACCAAAAAAAGAAACAACTAAATTTATATTAAGCTAGTTGGAGTGCTATGTGCATAATGCATTCCAATAAATATAATTTCTGTCAAGGATGTATTTTACCTGCTAATAATGAAAGATTACTTCACGAAAATGAAAAATTGTATGTTAATAGCATCATCTAAAGAAAGAGAAAAACGTCCATAAATGAGTTCTTATGTCAGCAAATGTTGATCATATTTTCAAATGAATTAGTACAAATTAGGACATGTAATAAAAGGTCTACCAATTAAGGTAATACCTTTGTTGCTCATCCCATGGCCTGCTTCCCTATGGCGGTAGCTTATAGTAGCTTTGGTTTTTGGAAATTTCTTCCATACCATCAGAGCCAATAAGGGGATTTAAGCTCTTAGGATCTTTCAGGTTGAGATTTACAATCTGTTTTTGGTGAATGGCTGCTGGATGTTTTGGTTTAGCTCTGTTCTCTTGAATTTGTGCACAAGGTTTGGCAATCCTTACCTTTTAATTTGCGGGCCCTGTCTTTTTTAATAATCTAATTTTCTGGGAAGACAAAGAAGTGTGATAAAGAAGGGTTCTTGTATAAGACATCTAATACTGTCTCAAATTCACTGTTCTTTAGGGCTGACTCTTTCGTTTGTGGGACCCATATTATTGTTTGTTTGTCTCTAACTGTTGGGGTTTTTTTGTAGGTAGGAGATATGGCAGAGCTGGGGATTTCTGAGTCTTTCAAGGTAAAGCAGGCTGTATTGCTCTCCGCAACTGAAGCTGCTGAGATGATTCTCCGAGTTGATGATATCATCACTTGTGCTCCACGGAAGAGGGAAGATAGAATGTGAAACTAAGTTTGTGTACTGGACCAAGGTAAAGGCATATGTTGTAGTGCAAACTAGTTTGTGCAGTTTTTTTCATTCACGTAGGCTCTTGTATTATAATTGAGGGATTGAAAAATGTGTTGCAATGCAATTCGGTGAGGAAATGTTTGTGGTTTTGTTTTTGATTCTGTTTGAATAGAAGTGTAGTATGTGGTACTTTTAACTTGTTTCTTGGTGGACTTTTTCTCGTAATTGCTTCAAAAAAGTTGGCAGTGGCAAAATGAAGACACCCGCTTCTCTCCGGCACTATATCGAGTTCTATTCTTTCAGAAGGCTCATTTACTTGTTTAGGGGCAATTGGTATGCATGGGGACTGTTGACTTGAAGATAGAGGGTTATTATAGCAATTATCAGGTTTTTGGGGGGTTGAATGCTAAAATTATACTATTTTATTTAATGTGATCGAATGTCAAAATTACAATTTAAAGGTATTTTTATTCAGGAATGTTCGAACAGTGGGTTTTCCTCCCCTCCGGACTCAAATCCCCCCCAAGTACCCCATTCCACCAATTCCCTTTTCAATGCTATTATAGATAACTGGCACATGGCAAAATAACACAATTAAAGGGCTAGACCTTGCCACCTGAACTGAAAACTTAACCATGGGTAGTTAAACAAGTTCAACGTCACTCTCGCGACCGGTGATTCATCGGAGAATTTTTCCAGTAAACAACTAATGTTTCAAAATGTCGTTGTCTTGCACAGTCAATAGAATTGGCACCTGTAAAACTCCTCCATCAACATTTTTGAAGCCCCTATTAGTTCCAAATATCTCAATCAATTTCAAAAATCTTAACCGCCAAGACCTCTTAAGGTGCTACACTTCTTGCAGGGGAACACACTCGTACCTTCGAAAATCGGTGTCGTTTTCTATTGCGGCAGCGAGGAGCGGATTGAGGCCGCGTAACGTGAACTCGGAACTTATTGAGGAATAATTTGCTGATTCACGATTGAATGAGACTGATCTTTTATGCCTAGACGGATGAATGAGAGAGTGGCAGTATTTCGTCAAAGACCATTTTAAGCAATTCATTAAGTGTCTAGTTATTTCTTTCGGAGTTTTGTTTGTCTCTGTCTAGTTCTCAACATTGCAGTGCGGTGGAAAAGTGGCTTCACAAGTGATGGTGGGAGGGACCAAGATTGTGCCCTCAACTTGTTTAACCATGGTTAGGGTTTTGATAAAAGTGCCAAGATCCTGTCCGTCAATTGTGTTATTTGCCACGTGTCAATTATGTATAATAACATTGAAGGGAATTGGTGGAATGGGGGTACTGGAGGGGATCTGATACCCCTTCCCTCCGAGGTTAGACTTTTTTTTTTTTTTTTGGGAGGTGGCGCTTGGATTTGAACTTGTACTTATTGGACTTATTAAACTCTTATGATAACACTCTTATAATTGCAGTATGATATTGGATAAAATATACTTAAAAAATAAATGTATTCTCTCATGTTCATCAAAAAAAATAAGAATTGAAATTTCATATCAGTTGTATAATACAATAGTTAGTTTTATTAAAGATAATTCATGTCTGAAGATACGGTGTAATGTGAATGATTTTGAGAGAGATATTAGTAGCCGTTGAATGAGTTTATTTGAAACCGTTGAATAAATTTATTGAAATTTATTCTGTTTTATATATATATATATATATATCTTACAATTAAGAAGTTGAATTCCTTACTTATAAAAATACAACAATAGTTAAAATTAATATAATTTTTATCTATTTTGATTTGATGGTACAAAATTTATTCTAATTTTTTTTTTTGCTCAAAAGCACTATCCCAATTTGAGACAATCTAACTTACATATTTTCTAATGACAAACAACTCATTAATTCACACATATTTCTATTTCCCTTATTTTTCTTATGTTCATTTTATTTTTAAATTGTGTAATTAAAAAAAAAAAAAAAAAATATTATTATTTAAAAAATAAAATTTATTTATTAATGTTTGATTTTTAATATTATAAAGTATTTTCAGGCATGAAATTATTGCTAATATTTGTATATGTGAGTTTAATAGATAGAGCAATGCTAGGCAACTGTTTACATTCTGCACTTCAAAAATAAAAAATAAAAATATTTATAAAAAAAGGAATGCTAACATCTTGGGTTACTGTTTATTTCTGGGGAAATCATCAGGTTTAGAAAAGAGGAGTAATCATCATTTGTGTGTGTTGGTTGTAGTCATAAACTCACTCATGCATATGCTGACAAAAGATAGAAACAAACATCATTTGCCTAGGTGGGTTGTTGAAAGTAACTACTAGGGACAGTAGATTTATGTTAAATACTTCAGTTTTTTTTTTAATTCAATAATTAAGAATATCTGAAACAACTTACACTAATTCTCTTTTTGATTCGAATAAAAACATATTATCCATGTCGAAACGAGAATATTCATAATAAATAACTCCCTCATAACTCGACTCTAAAAAATTATCAAAATTTGAATTCTGAACATCTATTTTACCACTTGCTCCATATTAGATAATCGTTTTAAAAAGCTAGTGCCAGAGGCATCAAATCAAAATATTATTTTCAACCATTTATTCTGTTGCTGATTTAATTGTACGTGACCTGGAAATAGCAGAAATAATAGAATAAGATTAAGTAAAAACAATTTACAGGCCACATTCTTATTACACCAAAAAAATATTAGACCATAAAATTATTTTTTAGTACCATCATCCAACCCGTTTAATTTTTTGTTTGAACAATGCTACAAAATCCAAAGAAAACCAAAAATTCAAATTCAAATTCAAATACATATTATTTCTCAAATGAATGTGAGATAAATGGTCCTACTGAAAAAATTGATAGAATCTATTCATCCAAATAATAATATACATTTGAGTTTACAATTTTTTAAATTTTATTTAAATTTAATTGCATTGTTCAAACAAATAACCCTTGTCTGAGTCCGCTGATTTGCATACTATCATCCATTGGTACCAGGAGCTGATTGCTCTTTAATATTGTGTATGTATCATTCTCGTCAAGTCCGGAAATAGACACGAGCCAAATCTTAAATCTTCTGTACTATCTTAGCAAATAAATAATGCTGTAGAGGCCTTAGAACACGAAGCTTCTCTCATTGCTTTCTAATTTCATACAAAAAAAAAAAAATATAATGCATTTAATTTAATTTAAAGCAATAATTTTTTATTAACTTCTCGAAGGATAGGAATGGAAAAAAAGGGGAAGATGACAAAGAAAAATGAAAAAAGAAAGAAATTGCATGGGTGTGCTCACTAGCATATAATTAGTTGACTAAAATCTGTTGTAAATGCTAAATGAAGCCACAATGTAAGTGCTAAATGAAGCTGGGTTTAACCTAATTACATATCCTCCAGTCCAGACTGTTGTGCTGCTTTCATGTTCCATAAGCTCAATAATGGGAGAGTACGAAGAATCAATTTTTCATTACTTAAATGGCATTGCCAGTCTTCAATCATCAGCCTACGCATATATATCACCAGGTAAAATCGTATAATACTCTGGACAGGGCTATCCTAATTGCATTACTGCCCTACCATCTATCATGTGCATGTGTACGTACATATAACAATTGAATAAAGAACAATGGGGACTTAAAAAAATTAATCTAATAATAAAACAGTGACATGATCTTAAGATTTTATCACTTAACATGCCGTTAAATCGTATTAATTAGATTAATTTTTAAAATTTTAATAACATTTCCGTTGAATGAATGAGGTGAAAAAAAAATGGTGGCAGAGAATCAGACATGCATGAAGCCAAGCCATAGACATTGGAGTACTGTTTTTTTAGGTTGAAACCTAATAGTCATCATGATCGTCCAAAGAAAATCTCTGCAGAAATTGGAATAAGGCCTTGTAGGGATTGTTCAAGTACACAAGCCTTTTCTTTCTTATTACCAACTTTTTCCTCGGTTAGAATATACCGAAAACATTCATTTTTCTTGATCTTTGCTTTATACCCCTTTAAATTTCTTAAAGTAGATTCTAGAAAAGAAATAAGGCAAACCCACAACATACTTCGTTAAAGAGATTCAACAGCATGCGTCAGAGAGGTGAAAGAAACCCTCGTGGCAATCTTACGTCGGAAGAGACGATGAAATAGGAAAAAATAACGATGAATCTGAAAGCTAGGGCTTCTTTACCGAAAAACAGAAAAAAAGACGCTAGGGCTTCATTTTCTTTTCAATGGAAGAAAACCTAGGGTTCCCAACTTGTCGTCACCGAAGATTTACCGGGGAGCTGTTTCTATTTCCGAGTATTAAAACTGAGACAAAAACAAAAGTTAGCCTGATCAAGGAGATACCAGAGTCACACACACACACACACATATATTACATAAAAAGAAAAACATAATTAAGGGGTGGAGAAAATAGGGATGAAGCAAATAATAGGATCAGTGAAGCTCTTTACCTTTATCTTTCGTTACAAATAGAAGAATATAAGAGAAAAGAGAGAGGACCAGTTCCGAGAAGCATATCACGTGGGTTTTACAAAGAGAAACAAACAGAGCTCATTTGGCAGTATGCCCACCTCCTCCCATATATGAGAGAGAGAGAAAGAGAGTTAGGTTTCATCTGTCTTTTGCTCTTTTTTTCTAGTAGGAGGTGGACAGAATGCCAATAAACTCTGTAAGAGTCACTTTGTTAAACCACCATGAAAACCACGAGCATCCTTCCATTCACCATTGACGACACACATATAAACTCACAAACACTCTCATAATATTAAACTGGCAAGCACTCCATGAGGGGTTGGAAAGAGGTGGGGTGGTTGGGTGCTATTTAAGAGGTAAGATCAGACTAGCACAGTAAATAAGAGAGAGAGAGAGTATTTAATTAAGATGGGTGGTGGTGATGAGAGATGGTTCAGAAAACAGAGAGATTAATCCGATTGGATGGTTCATTCCTTGGGCATATTTAGAAGCAAAGGATCATCATAGATATTCTTCCCTCCCTCGTTTCTGATGCAAAAAAAAAAAAAAAACCCGCACCCCCCACCCCCCTGGGCTTTTTTCTTGCCTTCCCCAAACCCTCGTTTATGAATTCACATACAAATCTGAAAACTCGGTCTCTCCTCTGTGGATTATCCTCTCCCTCCACCCTATTTATAACAACTAAAGATCGAAGAAAGGCTCTTGGGTTTTAGCTACTAGTTAAAGAGGAAACTTGTCCCTTACTGACCAAAAATGCCAAAACTAGAACGCACAAGAATCCGTTTCAGATTATAAAAAAGCTGCTTCGGAAAGTTAAGGAAAGTCTTAGTACTTCTTGGGTTTTTATCAAGGAAGTCTTAGTTTTGAGCTCCAACTTTATTGATGCTGCCGCTATTTTCCTCGTGTAATCATCCGGCTCATCCGAATTAATATTCTCTTCGTTACTAAATAATTATCGTTTAAAATTTTTATACAAAGATTAAAAAAATTATTAAATAACTATAATATGAGTAAAAAATAATTACACAAAACTAAAATACCTTTATTCAATACGTATTGGGAAGGAAAGAAATATGAAAGATATTTAGTCTCCACCTAATCTAATGCATTGAAAAATTAAAGATAAATTTAAAAGAAAAAATATTAATTATGCTTTGATTTCATTAAACGACACATATTTGGAACAAAAAAAATTGAGTAAAACGACAAATATTTAAGAACGGAGAGAGTAATAAAAACGAGCTATAACTTTAGAAATTTTGAGTTTAAATTTTGATAAATTTTAAGATTAAATAATGATGAATTAATCTCTAATAAATACTTTAATTATGAAATTAATAACTTATTTTTAACTTGATCAAATGTGCATAAACTGATTCGAATACAAAAAAAAATATATATCCAGCTCAATGGTATAATGGTTGCTCCAATAGCAAGGAATTCTCTCTTCCGCCTTGTATTAATTTTGTTCCACCATTTATGCAAATGTTCAACATGTTAATGAAAGAAAATTTGAATTATGATTTCACAAAGAAGTCCAAGTGAAGAAAAATGAGCCATCTGACACAAAATGTGGCCAACCACCGGTACAACCCTTTACTGCAAAAATGGAAGATGACCCGATGGCCACATACATTTTTAACTTTTTTTTTTTCCCTTTAAATAAACAGGACCACTATGGCACTGTATCAAAATTATAACGTTTTAAAATTAAATTTATAATTGTGATGGTTTTTTTTTTTTTTGGTCCAAGTTATAATTGTCACGGTTCAAATCATAACTTAGGGTGCCGTTTAGTAACTGACAATTTTATGTTTTTTTGTTTTGTTTTTCATTTTATGACTAATAGACAAAAGGGAGTTTGCTGAATGTTTTGATTTTTTGTTCCTGTTCTTTTTTGAAAACAAGGTCAGAATATGAAAACAATGTCTTTGAAAACATCCAAGAAAAACAAAATACACACTCAGCTTTACAATTGATTTTATGAGATCTGAACTTTGTTCCTCCTTTAACAACAAAAAAAGAGATTTTCTTGCTTGAGTATAAAAACCTCTCTTCCCTTTTTCACACTTTTTTTTTTCCAGAGCCCTCTCTCTCCCTCTCTTGCGCCCATCTCTGTTTTTTTTGCTCGGGTATTGCAGGGGATTGGGTGGTGGGTTTTGGTGGTGATGGATGGTAGGGGGTTAGGTGGTGGTAGGGTTGGGTGATGGTGAATTTTAGGGGTAGGTGATGGGTTTTGCAGGGGGACATTGGGTGGTGAGTTTCAGGAGTGGTGATGGGGTTGAGTGGTGGGTGATTTCGAGGGTGGGTGGTGGGTTTTGTAGGGGGTTGGCTGGTGAGTTTTGGGGGTGGTGGTGGATTTTGAGGGTTTTGCAAGGGAGTTTGGGTGGTGGGTTTCGAGATTGGGGGTAAGGATGGGTGGTGGTGGGTTTTAGGGTGTTGGGGATGGGTTTCAGGGGGTTTGGGGAGACATCTCGGGGGTGTTGGGGTTGGATTTCAGGGGTTTCTCGAAGGGGGGTAGGTTTTCGAGGGTGGTGGATTGCATGGAGCTTAGGGGTGGGTTTTCAGCGGAGTTGAGTAGTTGGTGGTGGTTTTTGGGTAAAATACTAAACAAATTTTTTATTTTTGTAATTTTTTAATTTTTATTACAAAAAAACAAAAACTAGTTTTGTTTTATTTTTTTTTTATAAAAAAAACATATAAACGAAAAAGTTACAAAACACACTCTAAATAATCACGATTGATCATAAAATATTTATGATTGATTATAAAAATAAAATTTTTAAAATTTCAATTATTATTTATTGAGATTATTCATGATTAATGATAATATTTTAAATAAAGTGATAGATTATAACTTAGTTTTTTAAAACTATAACTTGATGATATCTATCTAATATTACGGCTAATAAATTAAATTCTCAAATTATAAAAACACAATAACGGTTCTCAATCGTTCAAAAATATTATTTTCTCTACACGATCTCAAATGTCAAATAATTTAATCAACACATTTCTCAATGTTATACATGCAACCTCACTATTCTACACCGACCCCTCTCTCTCTCTCTCTCTATATATATATATATATATATATCTTATATTTTCTCTTTATTCAATTTAATTTTTTTAAAAATTTATTATTTAAAGTATAAATGTTATATGATTAATATTTAATTTTTTGTATTACAAAATATAACACCAAATTATTAGAAATATTTCCATATGTGGTCTTTTCGTTAAACAATTTTTTCGGGGATAAGGAGCCAACTCTCATGTGAGAATGGGACAATACTCTTCCTCCTTCGAGGATGGCATCCGAGGTAAGCTTCTCTCTTCCCCGGAAGAAGTTGAAAACTTCAAAGATAAGCTTTGACCAATGAAATACTTGATTAAAAAGCCATTAGGAAAGTGAAACATAGGTCAAATCGCTTCAATTATACTCATACCAGTGTTCTTTCTTATCATCTCCTTTTCCAAGACCAAGAGAGAGAGAGAGAGATGAAATAGAAATCTACCTTTTTGTCGAGTGACACGTCGCACTCATCACGCCCACAACGCACCCTCCATACCTCTCTGTCACTGTTTCTTCTTCTGTGTTCTGTATCCTTGTTTAATATTCAAAACAGTCAACAACTCCCTCAGGCTTGCGATGCAGAACCTCCACCAATATATATGTATGTCTGTATTAAATGTGACAACCCAGTGGTTCCGTCCATTCATTGCTCTCAAACTGTTCTCAACAATACCTATTTATTCCCACTTAGTTTTATGGACCGTGATTGACATTTGTGCTCTTATCTAACCACTTTTACCTCTCATTAGTCTCCTTGAGATGCAGAGCCAGTTGTCACAACTCTTTCTGTCAGAACTATGATTGGATCATTGGGAATTTGGGACACTGGTAATGCACATGGGTTGCAGCTTATCTAAGTTAGTACTGTAATTACTTATGAGGAAGATGGCAGGAATTGAAAGTTGGAACACAAAAGATTAAACATCGATGATAAATTAATGGTCAATAATTTATTATTTTCCTTACGATTAAACTTTCTTCAATGATAAATGATGGCTCCTGGAACAGTGTGACACGTGAGAGAGATAGAAGAGAAGAGAGAAGAGGATAATGATAGCACGGTTTTGTTGTTTGGCTGAAGGGAAAAAGAGAGGAGAGAGTAGCCAGGGAAAGCTTTGTGTTTAGTTTCAAAACATTAATCATGAAGCCGATGAAGATGGTTTGATGGTTGTCATGGTGATGGGGAAGGGAAAAGGGTTCTTTCTCCAACACAACACTCCTCCCGTCCCATGTGAGTGTGACTCTCTCTCTCTTTCTCTCTGTGCCTGTGCGTAGGTCAAGTCGTAGTTGTGGTCCTGGTGGAGCCAGTCTCTCTTTACAAATGGGCCATGGAAGTGATATCACATTGGGCCCCATTTATTTGAAATATGCACAACATAGATCAATGACAGGCAAAATCAATCGCGGTGGGTTTTTGCTTCAACTAACAAGCTTTTCTACACCACAGCCCATCAAAAAAAGAGAGGCAGATTTTTCTAGTCCCAACAAAACAAGAAAAAAAGACTTCAACCAAACTCAAGTATATGGTTTTTTCCGAGAACTCATAATGGACTATGGACCGTCAGAATTAAAAAGATTCCTTTATCAAAGATATTCTTACTTACTTATTGAATAAAGCTGCTTCCGTCGTCACTAGTTAACAAAAAATGAAGCAAATCGATTCAAAAAAAAAAAAAAAAAAAAAAGAAGATAATTGTTGAAAATTATAAAGTTGGCATCTAATTTATAAATAAGTCCAGCCTTATATTTTTTAAAGTGTGAGATTTAATTCAACTGTACTTTTAAGACCAGAGATTCAAATTATTATTTTTTTAATATAACAATATTATCGCTTGTATCTTGTATTTTACCCAACCAAGAACCATTGTCTTTCTTATGGGTAAATTCAGCTCATCACCACCATCACCATCCCTCTATCTCGGACAATGAACTAAAAGACAGTGAACTAAAAAATTCAACTCTTCTTTCATCCACAATATTTAACAAAAAACATTAATTTTTTAGTTCACTATCTTTTAGTCCATTATCATTGAGTTTATTGTCGGGATAATTCATCGTCGGTGGGGTGCGTGGGTGGGTAGTGGTGGGAGATGGAGAAAGTTTTTAGATAACCTCATTCATTAAATGTAGTTTGGTCAATTGTTTATTTTATGGACATTTCATCTTAAAAATGTCTAGGATGAACCCCTCGTCTTAAAAATGCATTACTTTGTACCTATCAATTGAGTTCCCAAAAAAAAATTACTGTGCATATCAAATTTATATGAATTATTTGATTAGTAGGTTTATTTACCATACATTTACTCTCTAATATTTTTCTTGAAAAAAAATTCAACTATCATTTATTCAAGTGAGGCACGTTGTTGAATGGTATGCCCAAAAAAAAATATTAGAGGAGATTTCCATGAGATTATCTAGAGTGTAATGAGTAGTTATACCCGGATGTACAATAACTCACCTTTTTCTTGTCAGCAACTTTAACAAAATTTTGTATTTTAGTTATCGAAAACTACACTTTTTATATTTTAGTTCCCACTTTTTTAATATATTAGCAATACATCACATATATTGTATGTGAAAATTTTTGTTGAAAATTTTTATATAGTATATAAAAAAAATCTAATTATATATTTTAATTAGATATTACCTCATACTTATAATACTTAAATTATTTATTTCTCTTAACAACTATAAGCATCAAATTGACTTATTTTTTGTGTTCTTTCATTCGAGCTACCAAATAGTTAGGGTTATATAATTTTATTTTCTTGATTATTTTTTTTTTTGTCTTTCTTATTTTTACTTGCCTCAATATTTTTTTACCAAATTATTTTGATTGTAAATTAAGAAAAAAGATAAATATATCAGTTTTTGATCATTAGAAATGATATTATATCAATAGAGTTACCGATGTATATTAATATATAGGGTTCTGGGAAAAAAGAATAATGTTATTTTTATATATCATAGTAAGCATAACATGATCATTCAAAAGTATTGTAAAGATATAGAGATTTACGTTAAATGTTAGAGATTAGTTTATTATTTAAATATGAAAAGATATAATCGTAATTTAAATATTTAAATATCAAAGGATATGTTAGTCTTTATAATATAAGGGTAAAATAGTGAATCAAAATTTTTTCATGCTAAGGTAATTTTTTTTAGTCGTATAGATATAAATTATCCAAGAGATTTTTTATATTTTAATTATTTCTTTTAAATATTATTTATTATATTTTGTATTCTTGTTAGATTAGTTGGAAGGAGAGAGAGAAAAAATGTAGAAAAAAAAAAGAATGGACAAAAAATGTGGAAAATGACCGGAGGAGAGAGAATATAATATAAGTGGATTAAATATTGTATTATACTATGATTGATTTAATCAGGTCTAATATGTTATTTGGTAGATAAATTTCAATCCGTCTTAATTTAAAAAACGTATACTAATCGTATATTTTTAATATTATAGACTTGTATTAAGAAGATATTTTAATATCACCAGGAGAGGTAATATTATAATCTAACTCAAATGTATTATTATACACATTTACTATTATATCCCTATAACTAATAAAATCAAACAGTCACTAATGTAGCAAACAATTTAACTAAGTGATTTAGGATATTTTGTTAATTTAACATTAATATGATGAAATAATTTTATAACCAAACAATTGATTGGATTAAATAACTACTATCCAACGTTTATGTTGTGCGTTGCTAAATATTAGATAAAATTACATATTATTCTAATACCTAAACTAATATTGTCTTTTGTCCATTTATATTGTATTAGACTATATTAGTTTATCCAATTCATCTATTTCTAATATAAAAACCAAACAAGCCCTATTTATATATGATGCTATAGTAATGTTGAAAATATAGAGTATCCAAAATTGTATTTTACCTACTCTAGACATCTTCTGGTGGAGAATGATTTTTATATTTGAATAGCTAAATTTTAGCCATTTTGAAGTTTTAGTCTTTCTCTTGGAGATGTTTTTAGAACAAAAGTTATAAATAGTTTAGCTAAACAACAAAAGTTAGTTTAGTTACTCAAAAAATAATATTTTATATTTTAGTTACTCATTTTTTCAATACACACTCCAACAAATTTTTTTATATTTTTTAACTATTTTATTTGAATATTATTTCTAATTTTTTTTTGTACTATTTTTATTGGAAATAGTGAAAAGGAGAGAGGGAGAATAGAGGAAAAAAAAGGAGGAAAGAGAAAATATTATAAAGTATATATATGTATATATTGCTACGGTAATACTCTAAATATAGAGTGACATAGAGACTGTTTAATAACACCACTTAAGATTTAAAATTGAAGATTTTAAATACTTAATAGATTAAACAAACTGAGTACTTTAAATACTTAATAAATTAAACTCGTTTAATAATATAAAATTAGAGGTGTCAATTGTGTTGTGTTTATCTGACTCACATGTCATGTTCATGTCAAGACCTACGAAAAAAAATTTATTTAATATATTTTGAGTATTAAACATTAGTCTAAATTACTTATTATGTGTATTTAATAATCGTGCCAATTTTTTAATCGTTCGTGTCGAGTTTGTGTCGAGTTCGTGTCAATGGGTCAGAGCTAACACCCCTACCTAAAACTTATACTACTTAATATTTTAAACACTTTTTAAAAATAGGCTAAAATTTTAAGTAATTAGACACCTACTTATCATTTAATGCTAAAAATGTTAGAAAGTAAGAATTTATTAATTTCTCATAATAGGCAAATATATCTTCATCATCATTATGTCATTGTCATCATCATTGTACCACTGCCACCATTTTCACCACTAACGTTGCCACCACTATTACTACTATTGTTGTCACTATCACTAGTATTATGTCTCTGCTACCACTACCACCATCAAGGGCAGAGCCACCCTTGGGCTAGGATGAGCACATGCCGCTCTCAATTTTTTTTTCTTTTTATTAAACATGTATTTTTTGAAATAAAATTTAAATATAGTTAATTGTGTCCACCCTAATATTGTGTGTTGGTGATATTAATTTGAATAGACCCCTAACTAAATGATTATTAACTTTTCAAACAATATTATTAAAACCTAATGCATTGTGATATTAAGTTTGATAGTGAGTCTTAATTGTAACGCCCCACCCTCCACATGACATACTATTGTCTACTTTGGCCCCACTGGCCTTCACGGTTTTGTTCCTCCCAATATTCTTGAGAAAAGACCTTATGCCATGTAAGGCAAGGAGCTTACTAATAAGCCCAATCACTTTCCCCTCCCTAACTGATGTGGGGCATTAGGATCTCACATTAATATTTAATAAACACTACTATCTATTCAATTGTCACAAACCAGTGTGTTTCCACCAGTTAAATCTCAAATTATATGGAACTAATATTATATTAGCTTTTAGACATACTTTAGACATGTTCGAATTTTTTTGAACATATTGAGGTTATTTTATATATTTTTTAAAATTTTAAAATTATTTCGTTATTGAATAAAAATGTGTGTCACTATGTAGTAAACTATATAATTATAAATAAAAAATTGTTATTATGATTTTATATGTAAAAAAAATATGATTGATAAAATTGATTTCTAACTCTTTCAAGTAATAAAAACATATCAGTGTCAATTTTAAGTGATAATAAGTAGTTGCATTTTTTATAAGAAGTTCTAATTTTTTTTTCATGTTATGTATATAAGTTTTTAATCTTCTATGTTTACTGAACTTTTAAGTATTAAATATAATTTTAATAAATATGAATGTATAAATTTTTACGATCAATTAAAAAAAAATTAAAACTGACTAGTGTGTCCACTCTAAATTTTTTTTCTAACTCCGCTCCTGACCATCATTGTCGTTATTACCACCACCGTCATTGTAATGATGGTGATAGGAATAAGACAATTGTGGAATTTTTTTTTTTAATTTTTAGTATTTAACTTTCAACTTTATCAAACACCACCGTAGGGTCACCGGCTTAGTGTAACAAAATACTGTTTTAAATATTCTGAAAATATTCGATTAGAGGAAAATTTTAAGGTAAAATAATAAAATTTTAAAATTTTTGTGCACTCTAATTACTCTCTTCTGGATGCTCTAAAGATACAATTCAAATACTTGGCTTTATGGAAAAATAGGAATTACCATCGGCCTCGCAACTGAGGTGGTCAAGAATGAACGCTTTATTCGTTGAAACGACGAACCTCATCAATAGCCCTCCTTTGGGTTCTGGAAATGAGTTGGTAAAAGGTGTTTGGAGTGCTCGGAGAGAGGGCGTAAGGTCGTCGGAGTAATGGGAAAAACGTAGTTTTAAAACTATAACTTATATTGGGGCAATATCAGCCGGTCAGCCCAGTTTGACATTTCATCGAACAATGGATCTGCTATTTCGTACGGGGAAGGTAATGAGGAGATACTATGCTTTCCAAGGTCAATGGTGATAATAAGAATACCAATCCCAACCCCGTGAAGGAGCTAGAAAACGAACCTGCCCAAAATGAATTCACTATTCTGAATTCTGATTCAGTTATGGTGGAACAATCTTCTTCCAAATCTGATGTAGCACACTTGACGAAATCAATATCTGAATGAGCGACTTTTCGCATCATATAACCGGAAATGGCAAGTAAGTTATGAAGAACTGTCTATGGAAGATTAGGCCGAGGGGGCAGAGGACTTCAAGATGTAGTATATATACTCTCATTCCGCATCAACAGAACACAAGGAAGGAGTTGTGGCCCTTTTGTTGCATTCTCTCAACCAGCGGAATTACCCTGATTTATATGTTGTCGGCAATGGGGGGACGACTATTATGAAGAGTGCTGAAGTTAATCCCTTGGCTGAGTAAGTTGTCTTGCAGGCTACTGGTTTTCGACATTGCTTATTCGATGTGTTTTCTTATGCTCGATGTTCTCCTACGAATTCTCTATATGCTTTATTGAAAAATGGAGCAAATAACAACTATTATTGGTTTTGGTTATATAGCCGGAAATTGAAGTCTGCTAAGTACATGCAACTAATACTCAACATCTAACTTGGAATCAGTCAATTTCTGAATTCTGCTAATGCATCTTTTTTCCTTTATTGTCAAGTTTTGAAATAGTAGTTGGATAGTCTTGTAGTTTGCATCTTCAGTAGTTCAGTGATACTTCTAAATATGTATTTTTTGTTTTTTTTTTTCCTTTCAAATAATGGACATGACTTGTACTTGAAAACATTTTTTTTTTTGGTATCTGAAAGGAGATTTTACTTTGTGTGTGCCCGTTGCATTGTTGGACTTTTGATGTCGAAGTTATGAAATTAGAGATAGTAAGTTGCATGCATGTAAGTTGGATCATCTGGTAACGATGGAAGTCTATTTTCAAAAACACGGATGAGAGATGCCAATGCTTAGTTTATGGCTTGCAGACATAAATTGTGCCTGTATTCTAATAGTGATTTGTTCAATTTTAGGAGGGTGTTCAATCAGATCGAGAAGGATTTTATTCACAATATTTGATTTGAGAATCAAAATCTATGACTTTCTGGTTGTGGTTTTCAATTCTACACTTAATTGGGTAAAGGAATGACAATTTAGATGGTTTTTTATGGGTTACAAACCATTGATTTTTGGTGTTGAAAAACTTGGAATGGTTTTAGTTTGTTCAAGTTGAAAGACCTGGCTTTAAACAAGCAGGCCTTGCAAAGTATGTGTAGGTGTAATTTTGATTGTGGCCATATAGTTCAAAGGACAAACTTACTAAGTTCATTATCAATTGGTATGCCTATTGTTGGTGTGAAGGGTTGTCAAGGGCAGATTATGTGCAGCAGATTGAACAATGAAGTATATTAGTTTTGTGGTATTATGCCTCTGCTATCGAGATGGATGATAGAGACACAATGGTATGCAAATAATGAAGCATACTCGATGCATTGATAAAGTTCTGTGGCTATTGATAGGGTCGGTTATAGTTTGATTGTTGGAATTTTTGATAGCAACTGTGGGATATCATGCAAGGATGGTATTATGGGGTGAAGCCTGTACTGAAATAAGTCTGTGGGATGACAGGGAGGTTTCATGAATTCCAGGTCTCTGAGAACAAATTACTTTAACAATTTATAACCGGACCTAGTAGAGTGAAGCTTTTAGAGTATTGCTTCTAGCAAAGGAAAGTGATCTGATAACTCAATGGTTGGGGATGCGAAAGGGATCTTAGTGCCATGCTCTAAGTTATTGAGACTTTTTTTTTTTTGTTATTGTTGGGGATGAATTGAGACTTATTTATAATTTTGGTTATTCCAAGAACCTGAATAGTTTAGAGTACCACCCCATCAACCATTATCTTGTTTAGGGAACATTAATTCTTTTCCAAAACAAATTCAGACAATGTAACACATAATTGTTTACCTTTACCAAATAAAATATATAAGTATAAAAACCTTTCCCTATAATGTTGATTTGTCAGATTTCAGGGCAATTCTTGCCGACTTTCTACTACTTAAACAGATCTTATCCTAACTTATGCGCATTCTATGTAACAAGAATATCAGTTGGAATGTACACAAATGAAAAAATCTGAGATTACTTGCAAATTTATCATCTCATCTCTCAGGATTTGTGTGTACACAAGATTGGGGCGGTTGCAAAAAGCTCGAATCTGATGAACAACACTACAATGGCTCGATACTCCCATCATCCAAGTGAAACACACCTGTGTCATGCCCCCCAAAAATGCCATCCTTATATCCATCTGTGTTATCATCAGTGAAGTAGATGCAATTTTCTTTCAGTCCTTCAACACGACGAGTCGACAGTGATGCTGATTGATTATGGCCTAGGAAAATTGCCCATTCGCCTATGCCTCTGATCCTGTCATGTAGTTTCACATAAAAATCAACCTCATAAACCTTAAAATTACGCGTTCTATAGCCAAAATCCGGACTCTGTTCCAGAAACCGAATAACTATATAGAGCTCCTCGTCTAATTCCACGAGATACACCTTGTTACCCTGAAAGAACCATGGTGGCACCATCTCTTCCACCACTGGGGAATTACCCAGTTCCCTAATGGCATTAACTTTTCCACACTCGTTTACAGCATACAAGACCTTGTCACAGAGTACAGCATCATCATAAAAAGACCCAGCATCTTGAAGCGAAGTCCACGAATGGTCTCCTTCTTTATGGAACCCTAGTTTTCTGGAGTCTCCATAAATTACCATGACACTATAACCTTCCAAGTTGCCAGCAGGATTCGAAACTAGAATAGCTTTATGAATCAAAACAGTTGATGCTTTGCCCAAGACTTGCATGGATGCGTCTGCTTGATCAAGAAAAGAAGAGACTGAGGGAAGCTGGATTTGGGCTCTGGTGAGAGGATTTAACATAAAGATTTCAAGATTATTTCCGACTATAATTAGCCATCCACCTGATGATCCGCATATTCTCTTCCCTTGAGCATCTAGTTGACTCAAATGGTGAAATTTGTTGCTTGAAATATTGAAGCAGCAACTGAAATCTTCGGTGCTGTTATTGTAATGGCAGCAGTGAGGAACCATAAACTGTGACGGGGTGTCTGGAGCTTGTGATCTTTTTGCAGATTCAATAACTTCGGAAATTTCCGTCATCAGAACTATTCTCTGGATCGTCATCGAAAAAAAACTAATCTCTTAGTATTGGGAGAAACTTAAAAACAATTGGTTCATAGATATCCTCTTTCAATATATATTATGAATCCTTGTTTGAGTATGAAAGTGAAAACCTTGCATTTGAATTGATAATTAATAGAGTTCTTTGGGTGGCACGTTTGCTTCTTTGGCAAGTAAACATTGCTAGACTATTTTTTTGTCAAACTATATTTATTTCTTTCCACCAAAGACATGGCTTTGCCATATAATCTGTTAGAGGTAGACTTCAGAGTCTCGATTTTGGGCTCCGTCACATTTGGTCTGAAAAATGGCTGAACACAAATTGTATGGATCGTATAAAGTAATGGCCATTGGGCTTGGGTTACCAGTTGAGGCCCATCTTGGAATGTGACTTGATAGAGCGTTTTAGGGAAGACTCCGTCCAGTGTAAATAGAGGTATCAGGCACGACTTATTAACGCGAGGACTAGGGATATCTATGGGCGGGTCATCCATGGGTTTCGTTATTTAGTCCAAAAAATAAACCTGAAATCTAATAGTTGGCCCGTCTGAGTCCGAACTAAATATCATTTAAAAAAGAGCTTGAGTTAACCTTTAAACCCCACTACTCGGCCCAAAGCCCAAAATCCGGCCCAATAATCTGCCCACGAAAACCCGCCGGCCTAGCCCCAATAACCCGTTAGAATTCCTGGGGTTTCTCGTATTTACTGGAAGATTATACTGCACTCCATGAAGTAGTTGGAGAACTTCATTGCATTAATTCTGACATTCTGAGAACAGTTGGTTCAAGGACTTCATGAACATTAGGGGCTGTCTAGTAGTAGCAACCTACAATCATCTTTTGTTGGTAGCTTTTCTTCCGATTAAAAAAGAAACAAAAAAAGGTACTTTTTCTTAATTTGCACTACGGTGTTGTTAGAGGTGAAAGTGGGTTTAACGCAATAGTAAGCTCGCTCAGTTGTGATTTGTGCATTTGAGCGTGAGAAGTCCGTTCAATAAATGACGGGTTGGACTGTGGGTAATTTATTATTATCCAAAGTTTGGCCTGATTCATTCGATAACTCGTCCAAATAAAGACTTAGGCCTATATTATTCAAGCATGACACGAAAAAATTTACAGGCCGAATCCTGTCCGGCCCGGCCCATGGATAGCCATAGCGATTACGTAAACAAAAAATGAAATTTGTTGGTTTGAATTTTTTTTCAAGTCATTAATTTTGTAAACTGGAGTTAATTTGACATGATTAATAAAAAAATTTATATGTGAAACGGTTTATTAATCACTTTAATCATTAGATTGACCCTCGTGGGGCTTGATTGTAACATATAAGCGTGGTTGTTTTAAACATGATTTTTGCAAATAGGAGTATTATATAAAATTTTTACGAGACTAATTTATTAGAATTGAATTTTAATGAATTCAAGTGTGATAAGTAGGTGAATTCGCCGTACTCATGAGTCATGGGTCCACTCAACGTGTATTATGATATAAACTCTGACAAAAACCGTAAAGCTAAAAGCTTAACCGGTTATCACCCAAACATGGCCGTTGACTGGTCGGATCTCCGACCAGAATTGCTCGAAACTATCGCCAGAAAACTCACAGTCCTCGGCGATTACATCCGATTCCGAGCCGTCTGTGTCAATTGGGGATCGTCAACCCCAAAAACCCCAAAGCACCTTCCTTGCCAACTCCCATGGCTCATGCTCCCTCATAACCGGTACAACCTAAGTAGCTGTCGAGCATTGTATAGCCTCACCGACAACAAGGTCTATGCCCTCAATCTTCCCGAAGCCTCTCACCGCCGTCGCCTATGCGGTTCATCGCACGGTTGGCTCATAATCCTCGAAGAATCACCGGCTATTTTCATTATAAATCTCCTAACAAGAGCTAAGATTAATCTTCTTCCGCTGTCGGCGTTTCCGAATGTCATTGACTTCAATTTCTCCGATGTGGGCCGTGAATATAAGCTTCGTGATCCTGATGGTGATGTCTATACTCGAAATTTAAAGGAAATGCGCGATTCCTTTGTGAAAAAGATGATCCTTTCTTCGAGTCCTCTGAATGATTCAAATTACATTGCTGTGGCGATACTTAATCAAACAGGTGATCTTGCTTACCTTAACAATGGTGAACCATTTTGGAGATTTATACATGAAGCGCATTCATATTGCGAGGATGTTATTTATTACAATGGGCTGTTCTATGCTGTGAACAAATTTGGAGGCATTGCGGTTTGTGATTTACAGGGTGATTCACCTAGGGTTTCATTTATTGATACACCAAGACATACCGTTGGGGATATGGAATATTTGGTGAATTGGATGGATGAATTATTATTGGTAACGCGATATTTAGAACTTGAATTTGATGTTTACCTTGATATTGCATATAAGACAAGCGAATTTCGAGTGTTTAGGCTGGATTTGAGTGGACCTAAGTGGGAGAGGGTGACAAGTTTGGGTGATCGGGTGTTGTTTTTGGGGAAAGTTTATCCTTGGTGTTGTTGTCTTCTGATTTTCCCGGATGTAAAGGGAATTGTATCTATTTTGCAGATGATTACTCGGAGGCTAATTATGATGGTGGTAGTGGGGATCATGATTTGGGTGTTTACTACTTGGAAGATGGTAGTATTGAAGCATTGCTGGGTTTTCCTCGCAATTCACAGACTGGATTTCTTTGTTCTCCACCAATTTGGGTTTCTCCCAATTTGTGTTAAGCGTGTAAGTGCAATTGTTTAAATTGCTGTATTTTTAAGCTTTAATGTGCCTATTTTCACCTGCCAGATTCTGTAAATAATTAAATACACATAAGTTGTACCATATTCGCCTAATCAACCATCTGCTTGTTTGATATTTTTATGGTTTTGATATGCCTATTTACCTATTTGTTTCTGATATTTGGGGTTGTGTTTCGCAACATTAGTGTTGTTGTCTAAATGGAATTCATCTAACTGCTCCTTGGAATAGCAGTCATTGAGTTCATTCTGCATAAACAGTGTCAAGGTGCCATTGCTAGGTACGGTCAAATCTGTGCACTTCAGCCCTCCTATTCCCCCCCCCCCCCCCCCCCCCCCCCCCTTCTGCTTATGCGTGTGTGCTTAAAAACGAGGAACATGCATATCAATTAAATGAAAAGCTAGGAAATCAGGTAAAAGAGGAAATCGGGTGTTTCAATCCAAATCATGATCTGCATGACTTGGAAACAGTCTTGGGCATGATTTTAAAATATTATTTCTCATTCAGAGTCCATAAAAGGGCAAGTCTCTGAACCTACCGCTCTGCTTGCTGACACAAGAGGAACAAGCTTGATCGATGGTAATCTGGCCCTTATAGAAATAGACAGCCAACTCTTAATTTTCACATAAAGCTACAATTTTTGTGTACATCAGATTGATGGAGAAATTGTCCCAACTCTAATATTCATTTACTTTTAGGACTGCTAGGAATGTTTCAAAACTTTTTTTCAACCATCCAGGAATTTGCCTTTCTTAACCTAAAAGTTTGATCTCCGGTAGAAGGGTTGGATAATGAAGATTTTGGGTATGAGTGTATTCAAATGGAACAAGGCAATTTTGAGAAAAAAGTATCCCATTTATATACGACTGATAACATGAATCTATCTCATTATTGAACACCTTTCTAGTGAGATGCATAACAAGGGTCTCCAGAACTTGAAGCAATTACAACGACAACTTGGTGCTACAAGCAAAAGAGATCACAAACCTAGCAAAGCAGAAGTGAAACTAGAATGAAGAAGCATAAAACTCAAACATGCCCATTTCAAAAGGGTACACCTAGAAATCACGAACCCAATTCAAGCTTTTGCCGATGGTGGTGTGTTCTGCATTTCAACCACCTTCTTCCACGGCTCTCGGCTCGAAATCTCACCCCACCACCTTCCCACATTCATCCTCGAAGTGAAGAGCTCTCCTTTATCAGTCCCACTCACCAAGTACTGTGTATTAGGCAGGTGAGAAAGATCAGCCAATGTGAACTCATCGCCAGCCAGGTACCGAGTCTCACCGAGTCTCTTATCATACACATCGAGCACTTTTGCCAGCTTCTCTTCACTCTGCTTGATAATTGCTTCGTCTTGCTTGATCTTCATTCGCGGTGCAAAAGCTAGCTGAAACACGAGGCCTGAGCTCGGTGGGTTGAAGCTTTGTCCCTCGGCCTCCAACCACTGATCAATTGAAGCTTTTTCCAACGGGTTTACTCCGTACAGACCCTTGTTTCCCTGTCTTGCGTGCTTGTCACATATGTATCGACATATTGCTCTCGACTCTGGTCTCATCAAAAACACGAACTTCAATTTCAGAAAAACAAAACCACCAATTTTCCAGATCTAATGATGATTAACAAAATCTTGAACTGAATTGAAGCTCTGAAACATTACAGACAAGAAGGGAATTTGAAAATTTACCAAAGAGAGAGATGCTTTCGTCTTGAAAAGCTGGGACTTGGCCAAAGGGCTGTTTACAGTCAAAATTAAGAAAGAACAAGCGGGAAATAAAATCAACAGACACTGGAATTTACACACACACAGACACCCCTCTATAGATCGAACATATATAATACCTGTATCTTGAGGTAGTCTGGCTTTTTGTGCTCGCCTTTGGACATGTTGACGGAAATGAGCTGAAAAGGGACATCTTTCTCAAGGAGACAGGCAAGAACCCTGGAGACAGCAGTGGACAATGGTGGACCGTACACTTTCACCGGCGTGCCCATTGGAGGTGGTTGGAGTTGGAGGATGGGTAAGTTTTCTTTGGATTTTGCTGCAGGTGGTCTTGTCTCTGTTTACAACCATCCAGCGTAGGGAGGGCACTATTTCCACTTTATCCTTTACTTCAGGAGGATGTTGATAGGGTCCCCCAAAGTTACACAGTTTAACCCCAAGGGTGAGCTGGAAATTCAATATTCTAAATTCGCACCTTGATAATTTTTTTTAAAGTGGAGTTTAGATATGATAAATTTATTCTTTATGAATTTTATAATTTTGGTGTGAATGACTTGACTTTAACTAAATTAAAAAAGATATTAGCTAAGGAGAAAGTAAATTGATTTAGAAACCTGGAATACAAAAAAAAAGAGAAGAGAATTATACTTAAATCTTCTAAGGTTTGTTACACGATCACTTAAATTTTTTGACATTTGAAATATTATACATAGACTTTTTAAGGTTTGAACGCGCCTATCACCTAGATTGATGTCATTAATGTCCGTTAGTATATTAATTAATAAATTACAGTTAAACTCTTTGAAATTTATAAGTATGTAATACTTAAACCCTTCAAATTTAAACTGTTATTATATTTAGACCACAAAAACTCCAATTAAAGATAGAATATCAAATATTTTAAATTTTACAGTTATAATTTATGTTCTATTGTATCATTTATTGAAATAAAATTAAAAATAAAAAATTAATTTTTTTCTTAAAAAATCGTAATTAATATATAATTATATTATCTATTAGAATAAAACTAAAAAATCAAATAAATGGTCAAACTGTAATTGACACAATATCTTCTAGCTTTTAATTGGGATAACTTGGTAGTTTAATTTAGTCGTTTAAATGAGTAAATTAAATTTCAATAGATAATATAATTATATATTAATTATAATTTTTTTAAGAAAAAAATATATTTTTATTTTTGATTTATTTTAATAAATGTTATAATATAACAGAAATTTTGGTTATAAAATTTAAAATATTTGATTTGAGTATTTTTTTGTCTAAATATAATATTTTAAACATAAAGGGCCTAAATATTATAAGTTTACAAACTTTAAGAGCTCTGAGCGAATATTGATGGCAGGGGTTTAAGTGTTATACCAATATAAACTTTAGGCGTATATATATAATATTTTAAATGTTAGAAGTAATAATTTTTTTGATTGAAAAATTTGTTGACTAAATGATATGTTAAGTGATATGATTTTAATGATTAAATTCAATAGTTGCGGTTGTAATAATGCTATGAAACCATATCAATAACCACATTATTGGATTAATTAATTATGTCAGAAGTTGAAACCATCCTATTTACGCTTAAAATAGGGTTGCTTCATATGGTACGGTACACTATGACTCCATGCTCTATAATTATATCAAATGCCAAGAATCCCTAAAAGATTTACCCAAAGATTTAGGGTTCTAATGCAAAAGCATATCCTCCGTCCAAATAATGGAATTGTAATCAAACCCAACAGCGCTAACTCATCTCAAACTTGGCTTGATATGAGAAAAAAAGTAAGGAAAAAAAAAAGGAAGAAAAAAGCTTCGCTTGATCTGTGTTCAAAGATAATGCAATTCTAACCACCGAGCGTTAGATTAGTTGGTGAGAAACTGTTCTAACTTAACCAAGGTCTCGAGTTCGAGTCTTAGGAATGCAACTGCGTTCGGTAAGGAGAGTTTTTATCGCTCTTGTGGTTCTACTTGGCTCGAATCTGGATTAGTCGGAGCCCAAAATAACTTTCGAATACCAGATGGTCTGACCGAAAAAAAAAAGATAATACAAATCTTTGAACAAACAATAATCTAGCCGTTTAAGTTCAAATTTTGAAAATTTCTTTAAACTAAATTATAAGAGATTTATCTTTCATTAATTTCTTAATTTTGACGTGAATGATCTATCTTTAATCAGATTAAGGAAAGAATTAGTCAAAAGACACGTAAGGTCACCCGATAGCCGTTGAACTGAAAAAAAAAAAAAAAAAAAAAAAACCCTAGCCAACTGTAACCTTCAATGAATTCTTACAGCTTTTTCATGCTTCAAAAAGGTTGTTAAGCCTTCAGAGGTCACAGTTATGATGCATTATTATTTTACCATAAAACCAGCTCAAATTCATTTGTTTAATTCTATTTTTCTTAAATTTACCACAAATTTATTTATTATTATCATTTCTGCAATATAATTCCCGAACATATTGTTTCTTAATTGTCCACTATTCAATACCCTAAAACATGACAGGTCTTGTGACTTTATGATATAGTTTTCTCTTCAATTTAAGAGTTGCGCATCTCTCACAAAGTATACCAGATACATCGTTCCATACAGTCTATCCTATTTTAGGTATATGACTAATATCACCACAAATCTCACACTCTAGATAATTGACCTCAAATTTCGAATGTATTCACTCTTCAGCATAGAAAACTTCGAATAAGAAAAATAATACTTTGCCCACACACACAGATATATCCGCATAAATCTATCCTATATGTGCTATATGATGTTACCAGGCTAGAAAACTCATGTGCATGTCTGAATGCAACATTGATATTGCCCCTTTTTCTAATCAAGGTCACAATGTACGGTTCGCAGTCTAAACCTCCCAATACCTAGTACTTCCCCCTCCTGATCCAACGAGCATTGCTGCTACATGTCCAACATCTGACATGAAATCGCAGACTGCTCATTTTTCATGTATGATCAGCTAGCACAAACAGCCCAAGTGGAGGGAAGCCTGTTTGAAGTCAGAGCTGGCATTTGTCGCACATTAACGTCAAAGGGCAGCATTCGGTATTGAATATCAAGCTCCGTGAACACTTTGATCATCTCCTCAATCAAAAGAGCCCTCCTTGCCCACCTCTCACCCATGTCCTGGTGGTTCATTGTGTGTGAAAGCCACAATGATATTTTCAGCCTGTTCATGTCCTCCACGTCCCTCAGGACTATCATCGGAGCTGGGTACCAGTGCTCGCTCTTATTTTCAATATACCTGCAATCGAGGCAACCATATCATACAGTAGATGAGAGACATAAATCTATTAGCTAGTTTATAGACTTGACACAAGACGGAAAAATACTATTAAAAACATTGAACTCAAAGCATGCCAGTAGCTCTCTGCAAATCTACCCAAGCCATTGTGCTATAATCCTCGTAAGGTAAACAGAAGCAACCTTTTGACATTATGCCGCAAAAGCTACATAATAGACGAGAGAAAAACAAATGAGGAAAAAAATAAGCATATTCATGAATACCTCGTTATTCTCTCTTTCATCATAGCAATCTTTTCCATGGGAGTTGAGATATGGATACAAAAGTCAATTGCATCTCCCATATCTGGACTGCGATAATAATTACTGATGGGTTTGGTAGATAGTACTGCATTTGGATATATGATCTTCTGGTTATCATACCTCAGAAAAACCGTTGTCAATATATTCATCTCTTCGACTATCATCTGAGACTCAAAATAAATGGAAGTTACAGCCACAAACATTTGATAGAAATACATGCTTAAACGCACATGTAAGCAAAATGGACATGATTTTAGCTTTAATGCGTAAGGTCTTACCTGAACTCCTTCCACTTCAACGCGATCACCCACATCAAATGGATGCATTACGAATAAGAAAATGATTGCCTCAAATGTTGTCTTGCATGTGTTTCCAAACATGAAGACCACCAAAAGAAGCTGGGAGCTTAAAAAGATAAGGAAATGGGTAGTGGTAACCTTGAGTATAAGAAGCCAGATAACCACTATGACCATTCCCACAAGGACATTCAACATATGGTGGAGTGTGTTTACAGCTGTTTTTGTGTCGTTGAGAGACAAAGCAAGGGCTCTCCGTTCTCGGAATGCATTGACCTGGAAAAAAAGAAAATCATAATATCCTTGTACTGTCAAAGAATAACACATACATAGACAACATGTCAGTTCAAAATATTGAAATTGAAAGGAAGGATAGATTGTTCGAACTTAATCCAACTCAGTTAAGCAGATGGGAAGTAATATGGCTGGAAGGGAAAGATCAGGATACTGAAGTCTCCGATATAGAGATGGGACTATTGATTTGAAAAATGCCATCCTATCGAGTTCTCAAGCCTAATTGAGGATGTTCAGTAAGATGGCCATGAATCAAGGCCAGCTTGCCTTAGATAATCCAGATAATAACCAACATACATCAAGGTCAGAATCTTGTTACCATGAGAATTGGAACCTAAGCACTAAGCAGATTATCCAAGCAAAACATGGGAAGTTCAAGCCCCATCTGGTTACCGTTTCGGAAGAATGTAAAGATAGATACAGATCATGTTATTATCAATACTGGAAAAAGAGAACCATTTTTTGTTATACTGATTTTCTGCATTCTGAATACAGCATGTATGAATTTTTTTTTTCTTTCAGATTTCCCAAAAAAAAATGAGGCTTTACCATACAAAACTAGTTGGTCTTATAGAGTTCACCAATCTCCTCTTTCATTTGTTCATTTAAGATGGTCTTATAAGATCTTACAATTGACTATAATTCCATTCTCTTGATGACTAGCCTTACCACAGATATCAATGATATGTGCACTTACCACAGATATCAATGATATGTGCATCCTTAGAATAATAAGCGTAGAAGTACACTCACAACACCATTGATATTTTGTGTACGAAGCCTCAACGATTCAACCAATGGACATATAGGGCAATGATCAATTAAGTTCAAAACGTCAGACTATAGGTTTATGTGTAAAGCACATCTGATCAACCACCAATACAGACAAGAAAAAGGGAGGGGAAAGCATGGAAATATAATTTACCACCCAATTTTTAAGAGCTCGCTTGCTTATGCCCTTGCTTTCGCTTGCTCCTTCAAAGAGATGAATAGTCTTCAATGCTTCATCTTCCCTCATAAAGCGCATCAGATCCTCCAGGTTTATTTGTCTGACACAGAAGGACACTTCAAATATATACCAACAAATAAATGTAATACGACAAGAAATTAAAATCTTTGAGATCCCCACAAAATAATACCAGCTACAACCATTTCTCTGACTCCATTTTGCTTTATAATTTGTGACCTGACTTGCAGGTACAGTGGTACAAATTTCTGATCTGTGTCCTTCAAGCAGAAAATAATATTGGTAACCTTATCTGTAAATGTGTACGCTGATGTGAAGCACCTCCAAAATTATGCGCCTCACTTGCCTCTTTATCAGTATCTAGTGCCTACTCTATCTTATGACGGATACCATCAATCCAATAATGCAGTTCTTTCTTGTGCACACGAAATAAGGATCAATATAAAACAATTGAACTGGTTACTAAAGATCTAATTAACAATCTCTACAGGTGTGATTGACAAATGAAGCTAACATGAAACTCCCATATCAACCAATCAAGCAGACAAAGGTGCAGTTAACAAAATAGGCAAAGAACTTACTTAGACCCTCTCTTAGTCACATTGCAGAATATCTTCTTGGCTGCAGCTTTTGCCTGGTTTTCACTTGTAATTTGCACTGTAGACTCATCCTCCCTAGTTGAGTCTTGCAGTTGCTCATCTAAAGTCGATAGTACCCCTTTTCGGACAATATTCATCAACCTCTTCATATTCCAAGCTGAAATATTGTTCTGATTCAATCTGTGTAAGTGGTCAATTGTAATTCCTTCCTCTTCCTTCTCCTTCTTAGACATGACCCTGGAAAATATAGGACTCTTTGCAGTAGAAGCCTTGGGGGTCTTTCGAGGTGTTCCACCCCCTATCACTTTCCCACTCTTTGGAAAAACATTTGCCCTCAGGTCTGCAGGAACAGACACCCCAGCATTCTGAAATTTTTGAACCTCAGCCATGACACTCTCCTCCTCTTCCTGTTCTTGCTGAATTTCAATCAATGGTGGACCCGAGAGTGTCTCAATCACATACTGATTAAACAAAGACTCCTGAATCCGATCAAAAAATGTACTAACATGGAAAGATGAGGCAAGAACCTTCACAAGAAGTGTTTTCAGAAGCCAAATCAATGTACCCACCAAAAGACAGATCCAAATCTTGGTTACATAACGCAAGATATTCGCATTGGTCACCCTCTCAACTCTCTTATCAAAAATGCATTGCCAAGCAATCAAAACTAAACCCAACCAAATACAGTTCTGCACAGCGTTCCTCAACCCATAAACGAAATACAAAACACGCTTTCGAAGCAGGAAATTACGCTCAATAAAGAAAACAACGACCCGAATTCCCCAACCCGACACCAGTCTTCCACAGATCAAAACCAGAACCAGAACCTCCCATTTCCACAACTCAAGATCAAATATCATTTTCCTTCTTAAAATTGGGATTGTAAGGCTACAAACCAAAGCAGCAATTATCAAAATTAAGCTCACCAATTGAAGCACAGTCAATGTACTGAACCTCATCTTCTTGTACTCCTCCGGTATATCTTCCTCCAAGAAAGGGTCATCTTCGTCAAGTTCACTACCTTTTCCGATCATTCCAGACTTCATGAGCCTCTGAGACCTCTGATCTTCAGGTGGGTCCATCAACCTCGACTTCGTCTTCGTACTCAGTAAGTTTGATTTTTGCCGAAACGACGAGTTCGAACTGCACACTAAAATCTCTCCTTGTTCGCCACCAACGCGTTCACTGCTAGCATTGGACCGTCTTCGAACAGGTTCAGTCGTGGCCTCGTTAAACGAAACCCTAACTTCCCTTGCCGAAAGCTGACCGTGGTTTGGACTCTCAGCAATTCGCGATAGTGGCGAACGTTGAGATAACGGCGAATCCGTCTTAACAAAGTCGAACTCTTTCCCAACTTTCGCTGCTGTCGCATCGTTTGAGAAATCATAGCTAGAGTCTCGCCATATCGTGCTGGTCGTATCGTTTCCTCGACCGTTAGACGGAGACGGCGACGGCGACGGCGACGATAACTTTGAAACAAGCTCAGTTTCTTTGGTGTTTTCTTTGCCATTGATTTTGATGACCAGATCTTTAGTGTCACCTTGATCATCGGACTGGGATGCCATGGGATTTTCACTTTGGTTTAAGAGAATTTGGCGTTCTTCAGGGCGTTGATCAGGACTAGATTTGAAGGATTTTTTGAGTTTGTCCATGAAAGAAATTTACAGAGATTCAACTAAAACAATTAAAAAAAAACAAAAAAAGACCCAGATGATTCAACCAGAATAGAATACACTTTTGCATTGAAGAGTGTGACGAGTCGGAGTACGAAACGCAATCGACGGAGCCTGAACCGCCAGTAGCGCAATGAGACGTGGGCTTGGAACAGACAACAGTGTAAAAGGTTGGACTGTTTGCAGCGGCAGATATTCCTATGTCGGAGATCGGAGCCGTCCAGGTGTCAAAGGACATACCCCAAGCTAATTAGCTGTGCTGTGATGAATAATAGTGTAACACTGTTGACATAATTTATTAATTTAATTTATCATAATTATTAAATTAATAATTAATATCTATTAATTAAATTAATAAATATGTCTAATATATCATTCCTCAATTTGATAATTGGATCGATTTTGACTCCAAAGACGTTCTAAAATCAAATATTATAACTCATATATGAATTAATATTTTGGTCAATTATCTAAATTTAAAATAGTTTTTGTCCTATATTTTACATAGATTAGAGATTATAAGGGCAACTTTGGTTCAGATATTAAGATATTAGATTAAATTAATTTAATCTAATAATGATACAATATTAAGTTCAAATTTAGTTATCACAACTTGGTTTTAATTTTATATTAATTCCGACTCAATTTACTATTTTATTTAAACTTTATATTATAAATTTATACATTATCTCAACTATAATTCAAACTTGTAACATGAATGCTAGAATCAAATAGTACTCTTTTTAATATCATTTGTATAGATCGAATGAAAAATAATTTCTTAATTTCATCTTTATTTAGCAAAAAATGTTAGTTATACATATCAATAATTATATAATATCATTATTGCAGTGAATAATTTATATATATATATGTATATACACGCGTAAACATATCACATGAAAACGAATGTATCCATTTTGTCATTATTATGTTTTTTATTTTCCTTGCCGTTTTCCGTTTTCGGTCTTCCGCGCTTGAATTTTGAAACTTGGAAAAAGTCAGGAAGTAGTGGACGGTAGCTGGTCCATGCACAAAAAGAACTTGGGCATGCCATGTTCGGCCCAACCCAATATTTTCCCATCACAATGATTTACCCAATAAGGTTGTTGATCGGACCGATTATGATCCGAGGTGAGATTAAATTCGATCCGTTTAACATAGCAATCAGATTTAAATATTCTGCTCAAAATTATCAACAACTTTGTACAGCTTGAAAGGCAGTCACCGTAACCCTAATGCTTCGTTTGTTTGGAAGAATAAAAAGTTAAAAAGATACACTTTCTATCTTTCAAGAGTAAAAAATAGGAATGATACATTTTTTTTTTGTGTTTGGCTGAATGGATAAAAAATAAAAATGACTATTTTTTTTAATTTTTTTTGTGCTGGCTAAGATTAGGGGTGACAATCGAGTCATGTCATGTCAGATTTATGGTGAGTCATAAACTTATGAGCTCTTTATATTTTTTTGTTCGTGTGTTAAGTCATTTTCAAGTTCGTGACATAAAATTTCTATTGAATTCGAGTCATCTCATCGTATTGAGTCAAAAATTTTCACCCATAATTAAGATGAAAAAAATATTTTTTTTAATTTAAATTTTAAAATTTATTTATTTTAAAATTTATTTAATATATATATAAAAAATATATATTTTATCATTGTATTTTTATATAAAATTAATGTATATATAATATATAGACAAATAAGATATATTTCAACACAAATAATTAATTTTTTATCCACTTTCTGTCCGATTTTGAAGGGATTGATTTTGGTGATTTGGAAAGAAAATTAATTCATCCACTTTTTCATCTTTCCTATTTTCTTTCTTTATCAAACATGATGTTTTATTTATCCCTCAAACTTTTCATCTTTCAAACTTTCTATCCTTCTATTTTTTCATCGTACTAAATGGAACATAATGCTCTGTTTGATATGATGGAAGGATGAAAAGATGAAAAAAATTTTATCATTCCTACTTTCCTTCCTTAAAGTGTATCTTTCTTACTTTACATCCTTCTTACCAAATCATGTATAAAGGGTAATTCAAGTAGTAATAAAAAAGAGTTGAATTTCAGACGTTTTAAATCTTGACAACTCTTTTGGCCAAGGGCACGAGAGATTTATCTATTTTGAATACTCCATGAATATTCTGGTCTTGGCGTTGATGATTTACCTTTGATCAGATCAAAGAAAAAATTAATCGAAGTGTAAATAAAATAATCTGCATACCTTGACCGTCAAGGGGAAAAAAAAAAAAAAAAGCCTCACCGTCATATTTACCTTAAATATTTACTGACTCTCAGTTGGACCTCAAATCTTTTCACTAAAGTTTTTCATAATCTGGTTCAAGGCAGAAGATGCATAGGGGCCTGGTCATGTCATTGGAGCCTTTATGTGGGAACAAAAGAAGATATTGGGCCTATTCCGATCCACATTTTGGGCCTCATTACTATTATTATAAATCTATAATTCTATTAGTACGCATTTTGTTTTTTTCTTTTCCCAAAGATTTGGTTTATATTGATGGATTTATATCGGACCAGACCTAGATCACAGATTCAGGTCAAACCCAAATCGCCAAACCTAGGTTACATATGCAAACTAACAAAAGTTAATCACAATGTGAATTGGGTCAAGCACACCACATCATAAGATCAATTTATTACTAACACACGTGGGAGTCTCCATCTTAGAAAGGAAATTGCGGAATGTAATCAAAGTAGTGCGCATCGACAATCACCTCGCCCATTGCGAGGATGATGCCAGTCTCACTGAACCACCCCGCTTCTAGTTATTGTGCTTCAATCAAGGCACCCTTAGATCTATTGTAAATTGCTACTCGTCTATAAATTATAAACTCCGCATACACATGACAGACATGACCCAAATCTCAACATTTTACACAATTTAAGCAATAAGATTCTTCAGCCACCGTAACAATTCTTCAAAGAATAGGTCACTCAAAACAAGTCATTTAATCTGTATCTTTTATTGTGTTGAGCATAACCCATCACGTACACGACCACATCTTTGATTGATTTTACATAAACATTTTTGTGTATGGTCAAATGTCATGGTTTAGCCCATGCTTCAATGCCAACGATAAAAATGGCTCACTGAAGTTCATCTATAGCAGTACCAAACTGGTGAAGATATAAACAACATCAACTCGTTAGATAGGAGAGATTTTCCCTTGTGGAAATTAATGTACGTGCACATAGTTCACAGAAAAAACAGGAGAGAAGTTATGGCGGATTCCCCTCTTAATGTTGAGAGAGAAAAGGAGAATATTATGGATTTATGGGGCTTGGGTTAACCATTAATGGTCTGGTCCTTGTCTCTTGGGTCAGGTAGCCGAGGGTTTTAAATGCACCTACACAGTCCCTTCTTTTTAAATTCAACCAGACATTCCCATTCCTTCACCACTCTCTCTTAATGTCCGTTTTGGTGGTATGAAAGAACAAACTAGAGAAGTAAAAGAAGCAGCAAAAAGGGTCTTGGCTTCAAACTTTGAAATAGTCACTATGATGTTGGCTCGGTTCACTCAAGAAGTTGAAAAAACATGCACTTTTTACGCAAGAAAGCTTAAAAGTGCATGTAAAGAGTTTGATAATTTGATTGAGCCGCGCCAATATCTTAGTGCCTTTTCATTTCTCTCCACTTTGCTTGCAATGGTTCTCCCCAGCTCCCATTAGGCAACCAATCACAAAGGTTTGAACTAGGGTTTTGTCAGAAAGATATCTTCAACCAACAGAACGCCCGGCTTTACACACACTCCCGAGGGGGATGTCAATTTTGGTGAGTTTTTGACCGTTCTAGGGTCATTTTTTATTTCTTATTTATTGTTGTACTCAGCTTAAAATTTTAATTTACTGAAAGTTGGCTTCATTGTGTGCAGAAGTTTAGATAATGGTTTATTTTTGACCGAATCGGAGAGAAAATTAATCGAAATGTACTTCACTTGACCGTTAAACCAAAAAATAAGATAGTTTAGATGATGGAGAAGAACTAGACTAATTGGCAGATTTTATCATCACTTCACTTTTTACCGGAGCAGCACTTTTATTATCTAGTGATCCTATGCACGTCCCAAATCTTCCTTAAATACTTCTTCGACATATACTCAGCATAGCCAAGGTGATCTTAACCTGCCAATATTACATGTAATTTTTCATTATGGGTAAAGTAGATTAAATTAGTCTCTGAATCCGTTTTACTACGTAGCTGGTAATTGATGGTCACTGCAGAAAAATGACATCCGGTTTCATAAAAGAAAATGCAAATAGAAGTAGGAATAAGTAAAACTCCTTCAGGATACATAGTAGTTCTCTTTTGAAACACACCAAGCAGACAATCAGAGACAGGCTTGCCTTATTGAAGTTTAAGCTTTGAGCTCAGAATCAGACACTGTTGTAGACATGGCCCCCTTACTTTTTTGTTTCAACGGTGAAAAATATTTAGGTCAATTTACGGGCACGTCGATTAATTTCTTCTTCAGTTTAGTCAAAGATATGTTATTTACGTCAAAACTAGGTTATTCATAAAAGATAAATCTAAAAAATTATCAAAATTTGAATTCAAAACTATGTTATCACTAGGATTAACCCCCGAAGTTCCATGCCTCCTTTCAAATACATATTTTTTTGGTTGTCTATATAATAATAAGGGCGTGGCCCCTCCTTGCTAATATTGCAGGACACAAACTGTTGCCGTTCAGGTCACAATGACATGCACATAAATTTTGTAAATTAATGTTATATATACATCAATATACCCTGAAAAATGAAAAACTCCCCCCAAGTGACTCAATGACACAAAAATAGGAATGGAGAAATTAAAATAGAATGAATTATGCAGTAAGATTCTACTGGGATGAGTAGTCTCGTCGGGGCCCAGCCCATTTGTTCATTTTGTATTTGCAACAGACATAACATTTATTTCCTTCTGTTACATCAAGATCACTGGAGTATGCATCCTTTAAAAGTTAGTTGAGGATGAGTAAATGTGAGTAACTGGGATTTTTGTAGGAATGCCAAACTTGACGGGTTGATTTTGAGTTTAGTTGAAAATTTAAAAATTTGAACCTAATATGATTAATAATTGTGTCGAAATGTGTAAATACTAACCTGACATAATCATTAAACGGATTATCCGAACTCAGCCTATTTGACTCGTTTAATAAATAGGTCGTTTTCAGGTTAACACACATAACATAATTTGTTTAACCTGTTTCACCCGCATAATATAGACCTGTTTAGCACACTTAATTTGTTTTCACACCTGTTCATTACCATTAAAGATATCATTCAATTATTCGCCCAAAATTTTAATTAATTTTTTCACAAGTAACATATCACATTTCATCAATGAAATTAACTAAAATGCATTCAAGTTTCAACTCAAAAATTAAAGGAAGAACTATACAACCACTTATCATAGTAGAAGCAAAAATTAATAAGTAATAATGTTAATACCACGTCAGTCATACATAATAGACAAACTATACTGTCATTAACAAGTTAAACGAGTCTACAATGGGTTAGATCGAGTTCTTGTCCGAATTATGTCAACCTGTTTAAAATATACGGGTTAATCAGGTCAAAATCGGGTTGACCTGATTTTGACATAAACCCAATATGATTTTTTTTGTGTTTAAGTATGTTGATCTATTTTAACTAATTGATTCGTTTAATTTTGTGTCGAAAATTAATTTTTTGTTCGATTCGTATCGAATAACGTGTCGTGTTGAAAATTGATAGTCTTAAATTTTTGGCATATTTTTTCAAATTTATAAACCATTTATTCCTAATTTAGAGATGTAATAAGAAGAAGAGCAAATTACATAAATTGTAAACCTATACATTTATCATGATCAACAGAGGTGTGTCTTAATTACCCAAAAAAAACAGAGATGTGTCTGCTTCTACTTAATGCAGTCAGACCGAGATTCCCTCATTCAATACTCTTCCTCGCATGCTCTTCGCATTTACTACCTATCTGTACTACTACTTATTTACCATTCCAGTTACTCTCCTTTTTTTTTTTTAAATGGTTAGTTGTATTTGATTTAATTTACGCGCAACTTGATCAATATATTTTTTTACGTCACAAGAAGGATGGAATTTTTATACACAATAGTATGTCAAAATGAAAGCTAAAATAGTAATTTTAAAGGGTGGTTCAATAGTTGAATTTTGACTTTTGAGAATATGTTTTAATCTCATTCGGACTAATGTGGCTAGTATCCGAACTCGAGAGATTAGTTAGCACAAGTTTAGACGCTCTGTAGTAAAAAAAAAAAAAAATAGAAGCTAGAGTGGTTGTTGTCTATCATCTATTTTTGTTTCTAAATTGCATTAATTATACATGGGAAGTTTATGTATTAGGTATAGTTGATTTTAGATTGCCTCAGATTTGGGCCTGGCTATCAGACCAGAATTGAATTCTATCATGGGCCAACTTTCACAAACTTAATAGATATTTGGGTCCAAAATAACACCAGGCTGGCCTGCCTGCCTGTGGAGTTGACAAGGCTTTTAACATAGGGGCTTAGTTGGTTTAGGACCAGGTTAGCTTGACAATGGAGCCGAACCGCCCACTCTGACCGAACCTTTGTTAGAATTCCAATAAATAAACACATAACCGCCCACTCTCGCACATTCAAGATAACAAATTAAGAGGGGTTTTGGAATATTAACAGGGCATTGAAATACATAAAGAACCAAATTTATCTGATATTGTTACTTATTTAACGAAAATAATTACTAAATATGTATAATAATAATGTGATTTGTCTGAGCCAAATGTGTTTGAATTGAAACCCTAGTTCATCAAATCAATGATCAACAAAGTGACACGTTATGGGACCAAGATAAAAAAAAAAACGATTTGAAAATTTTTACCTTAGTTGGATCTTTGGACTAAATTTGCTTAAATGTGAAACCTTGTTTTCCACAAGAAGATGATGGATGGACAGTCACGAAAGGAAAACAAAATAGAGCACTACAGATTTTGAATTGTGATTAGATATTGTTTCCAGTCGATTTTGAATGTTTTTTGCCAACTAAAAATTTTATTTTTTTAATTTATAGCGTAATTTTCATAAGATTTTATTGTTACTAGTTGGATTGCCAGTGCGGTTAGAGCATCTCCAATCATGACTCTAATTTTTACTCAAATTTAAACTAACATTTGAGTAAAAAATTTAATTTGATACAAAGGGTTCTAATTGACAAATTCAAATTTAAAAAAAAAAAAGAAACTCAAATTTAAAAGATGATCATTGAATCTTTAAAATATGGTAAAATCTTACCATTAAATATTTAAGTAAAGATTTGAGTCTCCTTTAATTTGGTATAAGTTTGAGTTAAAAATTGGAATTTAAATTTGAATCTAAATTTGAGTAAGAGTTAAATATACATTTTATATAAAGCGAAAACTTGTATGTCATAGGGGCTTCAAAGTTTTCTTACTATTGTGTGTCCTTAATTAGGACTGTTAATCAAGTCAAGTTTCATAAGTTTGAGCCAGAATTTGTCGAGCTAATTTTTATAAATAAATATAAAAATTATTCAAATTCAATTTATTTAAAAATGAACCGAACCGGGCCGAGCCAAGCAAAATCCAAGTAACTCGAGCCCCAAGCTATACCTGAACCAACGCTTGTATTTATTAGCTCAAAAGTCTATTTCCCTGTACCGACGACTGAAAATTTTTTGACCTTTTCAAAAAATCAGAAGGGCCACAGGCCCACAATGGATCTATGCTCACAACATAAATTCGGAACACCTACAACTATAATTATTCATTAATTAGATCATCTGTAATTTCAACTCAAATTTAAATTAATAATTGACAAAAAAATTTAATTTGATTCAAAATACTTAAATAGACAAATTCAAAATTAAAAGAAGATAAAATTAAAAAAGTGAAATACGACCATTATATCTTTTAAAAGAGTAAAATTTGACATTAAAAATTTCAATAAAAATTTAAGTTTCTTTTGAATTTGAGTAAAATATTGGGAGTTATTTTTACTTAAATTTAAATTTAAATAGGAATTTGAGAATAGAAGGGAGGTGGGCTTAAAAATCTGAATTTAAGTCATCAAGAAGGGAATCTCGTCCACATATCCTATGTATATATGGGAGTGTCCGTGGGTCAGGTTGGCCCACCAGATCTGTTTCTCAGCCCAAAATTTGATAGTTGACCAGTTCGAATTCTATCCTAATATCCTTCAAGAAGAGGCCTGGACCTGTGTCCAAGCCCATTATCCAGTCTACAAATCAGGCCCATTAGCCCACTCGTAAAAATCCATTAATACCCAGCCCAAAAACCTACCCGCCCAGCTTACCTCAACCGCCTAACCCGTTCGTCCACCCACTTTGTTTGATAAATAATTAACCATTGAAAGTTAAAGTGGTATATTCCTCTCATTTTTTTGGGTGAGGCTATTCACACCCCAAAAATATTCATTCTCACCTAATTTAATTTTTTATCATCAAACTATTAAGGGTGTGTTTGTTAACTCAAATTTAGCACTTAAAATTAATGTATTCAGCACTTATTAATTAAATTCGTTTGATAACTAAAATTTAAACTCTCTTAATATGTTAAGTACTCCTTAAAAATAGGCTACAATTTTAAGTATGAGATCCCTTACTTAAAATTAAAAGCACTCTGCAAAATTATTTTTAATAATATTTGCAATATGACAATTATACCTAAAATTTTTTACAATCATATTAAAACTCTAATTAGTCTTCTCTTCAAAATCCCTAACCTATATATTCTCCTTGTCAATATATTTTTTATTTTTTTTTCTTTCTCTTGTCTTCTATAACAAAAATATTCATAAATAATTATAATTACATATACAAACACACGCGCACTGCACATACAATTACATACAGACATATGCACTGCACACACACATACTTACACACACACAGTGCGCACACATATTGTTAATGAAATCTAATTTATTACATTTTTTAAATATTATTTGATTATTTATTAATTATAATTATTTTTTTTATCAGATGTTATTGTTCACTTATTATGTTATTCAATTTGTTATTGTTCACTTTTCGTGTTATTTATTATTTATTTATTTATTTATTTTGATTAAATATTTGTTCAATGTAGACTACAAATATAATAATAGTTATAATGATTTATTTTATAACATATTTTATAAATACTTTCAAATTAAAGAGTGAAAGGGTAAAACTGAAAATTAATTTATTTTCAAACGACAACTCTGTGTAATTATCAAATAATTTAGTACTTAAATTTCAGTGAATACTAAACAGTTTATAAATTCAGCATTCAGCTTTCATATTTCAAACTTCAGATTTCAATTTTCAGTTTTATCAAACACTACCAAATCCACCCCTTTTTTACACTCCCCATTAATAACTAAATACATCGCATGGTATATGCACCCTTTAATATGTAAGAAAAGAAAACAAAAAAGAAAAATCTATCAAAACTCAAAAACAAATAAGAAAAAAATTAAGAAATGACAAAATAAAGAAAACAAAGGAATAAATATGTTGCCAAAAAATAGAAAACGAAACAAGATTTCTAATTCACAAAGCTATATCGCAAAAGCTAATTCACAAAATGACATAAGCTTTTATACACACACACATATAAACCCTAAGTAAAAAATTATTATAATACCAAAACACAACAAAAATAATAAAAATCTATACAGTACACGTGAAATAAAAAATAGAATTATATCGATAAATAATAGTAACTTGTATCTCATTGAGAAATCCATATTGAAAAAGTGTTTTGTGAGAATATGAGATGAGATAATGTATGAAACTCTAATTTTAAGAAAAAATAAAGTGAACTTATTTATTCAAAAGATGTATATAGAATGAAATGAATTTAGTTATTAATAGGGTGAATATAGAATGAGTGGATTTAATAGTTTGATAATAAAAAATTAAATGGAGTGAGAATAGAGATTTGTGGGGTAAAAATAGTTTTACACAATTTTTTTATTTACTTAACTATTAAGTTGAGTAATTTAAGTATATTATTCATTATTTACTTAAATACTAAATAATTACTCTCAAATAAAATTATTTATTATTTATTTTTTTGTACATTTTAACTTTATTTTAATTTAAAAATATAATTTACAAAAATACTATGTTAAAAAATGTATATATATATAAAAAAAAACCCATACAGTGAGTAAGAAATTGAGTTACGGATACTCTACTCATACCCAAAGCCCAACCCACCTAATAGCTCACCGGGTAAGGTCTTGGGCTATCCAGCCCCAGGCCTAAAAAATTTTCACGGAGTATATATATACAGTCAATTCAGTGATCCCCGGTAAAGATTGAACAACATTCCCAATCATCAAAGCCAAGGCCGTTTCTCTCTTCTTCCTCAATTCACCAACCATGGAAGCCCTAACTTCAACCATCGTCTCTTCTCCTTCTTCCCTCCCCATCTTCTCTCCCAAATCCAAAGATCCTTCGTCAAGAAGACTCCTCCGATTCTCCACCTCTCCCAAAAGTAAGCTCTCTCTTCATTTCCATTTTTATTCTCAATCTTTTGATCCGTTCCTAATTCTAACACCTCTTCTTTGGATTCAGATAACGGTAACGAATCCGATCTCCGGTCCGACTCAAATGGTTCAAGCATCGTACCGAGCCACAGCAATCGCACTCTCTCTCAGGTATTTGAATCAAACAATTTATTCCCTAAGCCTTTCTTCGTAGAGGACGAAATGGTGACCTAGGGTTTTTTTGATATTAAGCTTTTTTGGGAATTTTCAGGATGCCGCGATGGGCTTGGTTCTGAGTGCTGCGAACGTGAGGGGTTGGACTACAGGTTCAGGCATGGAAGGCCCTTCAGTCCCCGCCGGTGCTGAGTCGGGGTCAATTGCAGAACAGACGTCCACCTTCCCCTGGTCTCTCTTCACCAAATCACCTCGTCGCCGTATGCGCGTGGCCTTCACTTGCAACGTATGTGGTCAAAGAACCACTCGCGCCATCAATCCCCATGCCTACACCGATGGCACTGTTTTCGTCCAGGTATATGTACCCGCATATGTAGAATGTCTCTTCTGCACTGCTTTCTTTCAGATATTGGTTATAATTTGTTTGTTCTTTTGTATTTTTTTTAATTGTAGTGTTGTGGATGCAATATATTTCATAAGCTGGTGGATAATTTAAACTTGTTTCATGAGATGAAATGCTATGTGAATCCCAGCTTCAATCCGAAAGGTGGTGACATTCGCTTCAAGTATCTTGACATGGATGATGACAACAATGATATTTTCCCCCTCTTATGAGGTGAAACGATTATTGAAAAGAATTTCTGAGTGCAGTGTACATTCTATTGCTCACACCTACAGTACCATTTCTAATTGTGTACATGTAAATAGGTTTGCAACAATTGATGTATTTTTATATTGAAGTCATTTTGATGTGGAACGTTTAAATATTTTTGTGCTTTAGTCTATTTGTATAAGAAGTTGATTACATCTCTGTTGGTGTGCATTTTGTGGTGATGTTCTATGTTGTGTAGGATTCTGTGTAATGTTGTTGATGAACTGCTGTCTGGTGTGTGACTTGTCTAGTTGCAATTTTAGGTGTGAATCTGATTGTAGTGCACCCCAGAGACCAGTTTTGCAATTTGTCTATCTACTACTGACTTTGTACATGGTAATGATTGCTTAGCAATTAGAGAAAATGGAATAGTTCTTGTCAAAACAAAATCATCGTCGGAATTGGTGGAATGCTCTTCAACATGTGTTGGGCCTGGTTTATAATAGTTCTTCAGTCACAAACACAACATCCCTCTTCCTATGGCTGGGACTCCCTTCTTCTTCTCCATTCAAAATGTTTTGGCAACTATTCGGTTATAGAAATCTGAATAGGTCTATATCGATCAGATAAAATTCCTTGGGTTGATCATTGTCTATTGTTTTATTCAGTTGAAGTAATTGCATTGGGGCAAGATTGCAATATCCCACATTTCTTGGTATCTAAAGGCTGTTAATTACTGGCCAAAAAAAGCAGTCAGTTGTAAAGGTTGTTTTTGGTATTTTTTCCTTCAGTTTAAGTTTCTTACAGTATGAGAAGTCTCCCTTTTTCTCTCCCACCATACTCTCTCTCTCTCCTCAGAGTTGTGCTCAGTAAGGCACTATTTTGAGCATAATTCAAATCTTTCGTTACTGCTTCTATTCACTACCATTTACAAGTGCCAGCTTTGTTGCAAATAATTCTGTGCGTGGCTGATGTGTATTGGGGTTTCGGGTTCCATAATGACCAATGAAATCCATGTCTTCTTTCACCATCTTATAGAGTGCACTCAAAATAACCTTTTAGGCTTATTATTCTGTGCGTGGCTGATGTGTATTGGGGGTTTCGGGTTCCATAATGACCAATGAAATCCATGTCTTCTTTCACCATCTTATAGAGTGCACTCAAAATAACCTTTTAGGCTTTTACCTTTTCTTTTGTTTGATTTTCTGATCTCAGAAAAATCCTATGGTTGGGCTGTGGGGTTATGGTTTCTGAGTGAGCATCCCCTAGTGTGTACGTGTGTGTGCCTGCTTGATTTGATTGCAGGCACAATTACGTAATGTAATACTCTCTCTTGAAATTACAACCCAAAAGATGATGAAACCCATTGTATTCCCAATAAAGTAATGTACAAGACTGTACGATGAGCTACAAATTTGCATTCGAATCTTTAGATAATCCGCGACCTAAAAAAAAAAAAAAATCTTAGATAATCTTTTTTGCATGCGTGTAAAGCCCAGTAGTGCAAGTGCCTACTTGAGACTACCTACCGTCAGTCTGTAACTCTAAGCTCAACAATGGATAGTTGCATATACACCAGATAGAGCTTTTACTTGTTAGTTTACTATCAGTTTGTCCTCTTGTTAAGCATGAGCAATTTGGTGCTATACCCCTTATTCTAGAATGGCTGCACAATGGCACGAATGGGTTGTGAAGATTCATCATACAGGAGTTAATGTGGTGCTATACCTCTTTACTATGTTTTTCAGTAGTTAATCTGAGCTCTAAATTGCAGTTTTGGAGCCTTTTATGAAATTGTGCTAAAGAAGCACCAATGCCACTAAATATATGTTTTAGCATCCACCCTGTGTTCAGTGCATTATTTCATTAATCTTAAGGTTTCACGCCCTTTTCACTTCTTTTTTGTTTGTGTTATATTTTTTTGCGGGCAAACTCGTCCTTCTTGCAGCCTTATTGTTTCATAGCTTCCCTGAGGTCGTGGCCCATGTCCATCAGGTATTGAGTTTTCTCTGACTGCTAAAGTCTGTGACATTGGAGTTTGAAAATACAGTCATAGAGAAGATTCTAGATATGTACGAAATATGACTGGTATTGCATTGCACAAAAAAAAATCCTTGCTGATTGTTTTCTACTTGCTGCTAGCATTAGGATGTTTTGTTTGATGAGGTGAAATGACTCTTTGTTGTAATTTATCATACGATGTTTCCTATATTCAGTTGCAAACACCTAAAATGACCTTTTTTTAGTCTTTAATTTCTATAGTTTTGGGTTGCTCTTAGCTCTATTCCTACATTATGACCTTGAATTAGTTCTGCCTACATATGCACCGTGACCCAGATGCCATCTTCTTGACAATTATAAGAGATAACACCAACGTGTGGATTTGAGTTGGACTTGGACAACTAGTTTTCTACTTCTGAAATTAGTAGTTTTAATTGGCCGTCATCGTCTTCATCTAGATACATATATTAGTTTTGGGAGGCATAATTTTGTAGATTTTATTAACTTTTCTATGTCACAGTAAGGTGTTGTACCTTCGGCACTCGTTTTTTTTTTGGGTCAACCACCGGGAGAGAAAGAGAGCACGATGTTCTAACTCGTGACCTTAAGATTTAATAGCAGGACGGTAGGCCAACCGCTAACCTCTTAGTCATTGGTTAGTGACCGCTGAAACTGTATTAAAATTAGTCAGGCCACAGCTGTGTAACAACTGAAGGCAAGGCAGGCAGTTAAACAAAAGATCTAGTGCCTGCAATTCTCGTTTTTCACTGGCAAAACTTTTTCTCTTCCACGAAGCAATGTTATTGAACCTAATATATTAATCTAATTTATTATGACATTTAGATTGATTTAATATATTAATTTAATTTATTATAATATGTAGATTGACTGGAGAGCCTATTAAATATTAGAACTTAGTGTTGATCTAATGATTTTATTAAAATTACATCGTTATGTCAATAAATTAGATCAAATTTTTAGGTTCAAATAATATTGTTATTGTGTTTAATACTTCTCCCACTTTTCACCTCACATCAGAAACATCCATGCCACGTCAGTGGATAGAATCCAATCCAACCAATCAAACCTATCCCGAGCAGATAACCCATTTCTCTATCCATCGTCCTTGCCCTGCTATACATTATCTAAATCCCTGACCCCTCCACAAACACGAACCACACAAATCCCACCTCAGATTTCTACCTTACCCAAGTATTAAACTCCATCCATCCTCTTTTTCTTCTCCATTTTCGGTTCACATATACTCTGAAGACACACTAGGCAGTACTAAACTTCTTCAATGGCTAGTGTCACCTCTGCTGCCGTTGCCATCCCATCGTTCACCGGACTTAAGGCTGCCTGTGCGACCACTTCAAGAGTTAGCAGCACCACCGCTAAGGTGGCTGCGTCTCCGGTCCCGAGGCTCGCCGTGAAGGCGTCACTGAAAGAAGTGGGTGCTGTTGTTGTTGCTACTGCAGCTAGTGCAATGCTTGCCAGCAATGCCATGGCCCTGGAGGTCTTGCTCGGTGCTGATGATGGATCTTTTCTTTTCATTCCAGCCAACTTTTCAGTGGCTTCTGGAGAGAAGATTGTGTTCAAGAACAACGCTGCTTTCCCTCACAATGTTGTGTTCGACGAGGACAAAGTTCCGGCCGGCGTCGATGCAGCGAAGATCTCCATGAGCGAGGAGGACCTCCTCAATGGACCAGGAGAGACCTACTCGGTGACCTTGACCGAAAAAGGCACTTATACTTTCTACTGTTCACCTCACGTGGGAGCAGGCATGAAGGGCGAAGTGACAGTCAACTAACGTTGTTTGTATGATGATTAAAAAAAAAATAAAAATCTGAATGTTAGTCGTTTCATTTTTCTATTTGGTCCAGTTGTTTTTGAATTTTGGAAGAGTTAAATATGGGTCTTACTGTTGGGATTGGAAAATAAATCGTTTATGAACTTTATAATTTCATTTTTGTGTAACATTGTTGTTATACTTGGTAGTGAAATATGAAAATGGAATGCTCATCATAAAGTTAAATATATATATATATTTATTCTAATAAAGAAGTAATGCAGTTTTCATTTATAATACAAAAACCTAATCTCATCTTTATGGAATGAATGTCTATTACCAAGAACGTATATTAGTCATTACCAAATATAAGAAAGTATTCTCAATTCTCAAACCATTTGCATATAGTAACACATCCAAATCCATTGAAACCAAAAGGCCTGATCCTTCACCATCCACGGCCTATCCATCCCACAGTACCGCTGTTATATGTGTTAAGTAAATTGTAATGCCTGTTTTTTTTTTCAACTGTCGGACGTGTTTACGTGTACTTTAATTAATTCTGTCTTCAATTCAATTAAAGGTAAGTCATTTACATTGAAATTAGGATATTCATAAAGAATAAATCTTTCATGACTTAACCTTAAATGATTGTCAATGTTCAAATTCAAAACGTTTAAATTTATAACTTGCATCTGTAACCACTCGAGTTATCATTTGCGTTGATAAATTGTAATGTCTAAGTGTATGGTATGGTTTTATGCTCTCTTTAATGTTTGGTTTGTTTCACATGGAGTGTTTCCGCTACTATGTAAAGGATCATAAATGCAACTACATAATTTAGAAGAAAACTGAAAAATACACAGAAAGGAGAACTTGGAAGAATTTGCACTAGATTTATAATAGACATGCACATATTTCGCAAAGATGTTAGGAGAAATTATCAGAATTACTGTCTGCACATATTTAGTTATTTTTCTGTATTCTGTAAGTGATTTGTTATAAACCCGACATTAAATTTTATTAGTTGGGACATGTATCAAAACTTGAAGATAATATCTTTCATATACCTCAAAACGATTGATTTTTTTTCCTTCATTTATACTATTCTCGTAACAACCACGCCATCACCCAATCCACCACCTTTATCACCACACACATCCATCATTGCAACCACTACCACGACTTCCAGCACCACCTTTGCCATCATCCCACCTCCATCTCCACCATCATAAGTGCATTTACCATCTCTACCATTCATTGCCACCATTTGCCCTCGCCAATCCTTTGCAACCCTTTCTCTCTATATGAGTGGAGAATAGGGATGGCAGCGGATTGGAGAAAATGAGTATTTGTCCAAATTCATCCCGTTTGGATCGGGATAGACTATATGTATTGGACGGTGGACGTATACGGAAATACCTTTATAAACCCGTGCAGGAATGATGGCGGGGATAAACTTACCTTTATTCCCGCCCTGTCCCGTCCCGTCCCTGTTACCCGTTATATATATATATAATCAAATAGGTAATATACACTACCATAGTTAATAAGTGCAAACATTAGCAACAATCTTTTACTTCATTGAACATTATGGATAATATCAGGCTTCTTATAATTAATAAGGAGTCCATACAAAATTAAAAAGAAAAAGAAAGCCAAAAAAATAGTTTTGGGGCTTCACAACAAAAATTAAATCCATTTGTACTTTTGGTATGACTTCCGTGGTGCAATTGCCATTCGAGCAACATGCACACAGCTATTCATCACAATTCTTTACTCCATTGGTCCTACTAGATAATTGACTTGTAGCCAGTTTAGATATCCATGACTGGTAATTGATTACGTGTCATCAATCTTCTAAGAAACAGATTATTGAAATAAAAATGCAAAAAAAATAGTAAGTTAAGAAACTAAAGTTCCAAGATTTATGACATTTCAGGATTTATATAAATATTTAACACACTGTAAGAGCTAAGAGCTTTCTTCAAGAATGATATTTTGATGATTTTTTGTCATATGAAATCAGATAAAAAAAAACTGTTACAATTTTACGTTGATGCTGGTTTGTTGGCTCTATGTTGGTTTGGGCTTGGATTTGGGTTTGTGCGAGTACGAGGGAAACGGGGACAAGGATTAAAAATTTATCCGCTGACGGGGATGAAGATAAAAATTATACCTGTTAACGGAAGTGAATCGAGGATGCACAAAATTTTTTTCAGGGGGTACAGGAATGAAGATTATACCCCCCACCCGCCCCCGCTTCGGTCTATTGAGATACCTAGCGGAGAGGAATGCTAAACCTTGAGAAAATGAATGCAACAAACCCGTAGAACTCTCCAAAAGGGACCGAGTCTACTTGGTATTACTCATTGGCCAGTAAGAGATATCTGCCCTGCTTTTGTTTTACTGGGCCTCACTTATTATTAGCCTGGGCGTAAAAGCCCAGCTAATTTCAAACTTTGTGGAACAGATAGAAGGGCCTCCACGACCCACTATAAACTGGTGGCATTTTCTCTTTCCAATCAGAAGAATATGCTAATGGCGAAAAGGATTGAGATAAAAATCAACCCTAACGAGTGGATAATATGAGCCACAAACCTAACGAGTGGATATGATGTTTAGATCCACTCAGATCTCATCATAATTTCATTCCGCTTCCCATCTTCTCTGTTCATCTCTCATCTTCAAACATACTCTCTCTCTCTCTCTCCTTCCTTCAATTCTTACCCCCCTAATGGCTACTATCACAAACTTCTTGGCTAAACCACCTCCAAATCTTGCACCCATCACTAAAATTAATCCCCTTCAGTTCCATTTTCCCTCTCTTTCTTTACCCACTAAACCACCCAGCCACCTTGTAAAAAATTTGGAAACTAGACGTTCCCTCTTTATTCCAAAGGCCACAGCTGCCCCAGAGGTGAAAAAAGTCGATACTGATGAAAGAGTACAGAAAGTTCATAGCATAGATGAATTCGACGAAGCCCTTCGCGTGGCCAAAAACAAGCTTGTGGTAGTAGAATATGCAGCTAGCCACAGCTACCACAGCAGGAAAATCTACCCTTTCATGGTGGACCTTAGTCGGACATGTAACGACGTAAACTTTTTACTGGTTATGGGTGATGAATCCGAAAAGACCAAAGAACTTTGCAGGAGAGAGAAAATAGAGAAAGTCCCACATTTCAGCTTCTACAAAAGCATGGAAAAGATCCACGAAGAAGAAGGGATAGGCCCAGATCAGCTGGTCGGAGACGTATTGTACTACGGAGACAATCATTCAGCTGTGGTTCAGCTTCACTGCAGAGAGGATGTAGAGAAATTGATTGAAGAACACAAAATTGATCACAAGTTGATTGTTCTTGACGTGGGTTTGAAGCATTGTGGCCCGTGCGTTAAAGTGTACCCGACGGTGGTGAAGTTGTCGAAGCAGATGGCTGATTCGGTGGTGTTTGCGAGGATGAACGGCGACGAGAACGATAGTTGCATGGAGTTCTTGAAGGACATGAGCGTGGTTGAAGTTCCCACATTTTTGTTCATCAGAGATGGTGAAATATGTGGCAGGTATGTGGGTTCTGGTAAAGGAGAGCTCATAGGGGAGATTCTTAGATACCAAGGAGTTCGTGTTACCTAAATTTACGAAGGAAAAGCAATATGGGTTTTATGACCCAAAAGTGAAAAGGAGAATGTTTATTAGTCTCACATTAGTGTTTATTTATTAATGGGATGGCTGCGATGTTAATTTGATTATGGATCTATAATTTTTTATATCATTTTCCATCTTGAATGTATGATTCAAGTTCATCACAATCAATTACAACTACTTCAAGTTAATGGCCAGATATTATCTTCAATATACTTGATCACAAAAAAAAAAACTTTCAACGATTAGGGGTGTATACCCAATTTATACCAAACTCGATTAATCTCTTCTCTGATCTAGTTAAAAATAGGTCATTCACACTGAGATTAAGGTACTCATAAAAAATTTATTTCTCATGGTTCAGTTAAAAAGAATTATTGAAATTCGACTTTAAAATGTCTGAATTTACAACTTACTCTAATTATTACTAGAACTATTTTGGGGTTGATCTCAATATCACTTTAGGTTAGACGACGAATCAGGAATTTAAAAAACCAATTCTTTATCTGATAGTTAACCAGCAAATTTTTGAACATGTAAAAGGATAAAATTAGGAGCATACGGAGTAAACTTCTCAAATCGCATCACAAGGATGATGTGTTCAACCTCAAGGGTGATTCAATCCCTTTTCATACTCATGTGTTTAACCTCAAGGGTGATTCAATCTCTTTTCATACGAGGGTTAGTCATTTTTATCTTTTTAGAGACATTTTTTAATTTAATTCAAGTTATTGTGATCAATGGTTAAGCTCGAAAGAATAATTAATACAAACTTGTACACGTTGTAATAAAAAATACATAAATAAAAGGTTTATTCACTGAACCTATAAGAGTGTTTATATAAGTTGAGTGGACCCATATCTCATCCCTTTTATTTGGGGAGGGGGTAATAAGGGGAAACTTCGTGTAAATTTGAGTATTCTTAAAGAGGGTATTTATCCCCTTTTTTTTTTATGAAAAAAATAGTGGGTAAAGAAAAGCGTCCAGCGACCACCCTGATAGGCCCTCATCGGTGGAATCATAAAGCCTCTTACCACGCCTAAAATACCTCTCGGGACCAGACCAAGTTAGGCTAGCATAGCGGTCAACTACCAAGTCTCAATGAGAATTCTAAAACTCGAACTCCCAACTTTAAAGTGGAGAATAAAGTCGGTTTCCCACTAAACCACCCTACTTCGTAATATTTATCCTATTTGCATGGCTTTTAGCTTGTCTTAGATCACAATGGCATAACAGTAAAGAAACTGCAATCAGAATTAATTCTACCTTACATCCAGTTTTGCAAGTTGATCGACACACAATACAAACCTCAAATTTTACATCCCAAACAATTGGAAGATGGCTTTTTCTTTTTGGTTGGGGGCGGGGAGACAAAAGGAAATATTATTTGCGTTTAATTTGGATACTTTAATTTGAAGATCAAATTCATTATAAATTATTGCTGTTAGATCGAAATTGAGTCTCATCACACACTTGAATTCAATTTTAATATAAATATTACAATAAATTAAATACTTAAATTGGATGACTATGACGTTTCAACTCAACTTAATCATTTGTGGTCGGCTAGCCAATGTTTACAAAATTGATAAATTTGACCATTCTGGGAGTTGCCGACTAGATAATTTTAAGTCAAATGACAATTAATTTAAAAAGAAGATCGCAAAAATTAAAGGTAGAAATTGCATTTTATATCTCAAAAGATCTACATAAATTTATTTTATACCTTTAAAAATTAAAATTTTCACATTACCCCTTGAATATATTAAAAGTATTGTAATGTGACACTTTTGTTAATTTTTTGTTATTTATTCTGTCAAAAAATCTCATTGACATTGATGAAATGACTAACATAAGTTAAAAGAAGGGTCATATTGTAATAATTTTAATATATTTAAATTATATAATGTGAGAAATATAATCTTTGAAAATAAAAAAATAAAATTTTAAAATCTTTTAAGGTACAAAGTGTAATTCAACCAAAAATAAAACGATAGAAAGATGAAGCTGCATGCTCTTGATTTTGTCAAACTTTCAAGGGTGGCAGGCTGGCAGGTGGCTGAACAGCGACTGCGGCATTCTTAAACCAGCGAACACCAAACTTGTAGGTGAAGTGAATTACAATGTTTCCTATTATTGATCATTTTTCTAAAGACTATTATTATTTTATTGAGAAAATTCTACTCACACTCCTTCTAGTTTATTATATTTTTAAGAATATCTTTTTATTATCAAAAATATCACTGACACCTCTTTTAATTTATATTTAAACGTCACTGACACGTGTTCATCTAAAATACTAAATATGTCCCTACATAAATTTCAAACAATCTTTCTACATAAAATTTAATTAAAATTTAATTTTCTATGTATTAAAATTCAAGCTGATTAAAATTTATTTTTCTACATATTAAAATTTGAGTCAATTAAAATTCGATTCAAACTGATTAAATTTTAATTTTTTTATATATTAAAATTCAAACCGATTTGAACTTTACTTGAAGCATCGATTAAAATTCGTTTTTAGGCTATTAAAATTTATATTTTTTTACTTATTAAAATTTTTACTAAATAAAATTCGATTTAAATTAATTAAAATTTATTTTTTAAGTATTAAAATTTACATTTTATTATTTATCAAATTAAAATTCAATGCGAGTTGATTAAAATTTGATTTAAACTGATTTTAATCTACTCGAATAGAATTTTAATGGACTCGACTTTTAATACGTAAAAGGTAAATTTTAAGTAACTCGAATCAAATTTTATTCAGTACTAATTTTAATACCTACAAAAATTTTAAAAATAGAGAGGGTCTCATTGAAAATATGTCTATGTAGATAGTATGGATAAAGTTTTTTCTCAAATATATCATAGAGAATTTAGTAAAATTACATTATAATTAACACTTTTAATCTAACAGGAGTGTCAATGAAGATTCAAAAAATATAAAGGATGTCTATAAAGATATGATACCAACGGTCTTTGGTCTAATGATATTACTTACTTTACGAAGATTTTATCTTCTTGAGGTTTAGGATTCAAGTCCTCTGCCCCTTCCCTCTCCCAAAAAAAAAATATATATATATATATATATATATATATATATAAAGATATGATAAACTAAAAGAAACCTGGCTAAAATTTTTCCTATTTCATTTGAATTTCTTGTTTGACTCAAACACTTGCACAGAAAAAATCCAATAATGTAAGCAAAAGAAACAATTGAAATCAAAGAATCTATAGAGCAACAAAACCAAGAACTACAAAAATAAGGAAGGAGAGAAGAAAAAAAAAAAAAAAAGAAGAATTGAAAGGACTTTATCAATTTGTTCTGACCAGGGTATTCACCCGAAGAGGTGTTGGTTGAGCCATCGTTCTCCTTTTCCATATATTAATCTCTTTCCTTGGCTCCAAATTTAGTACTCCAGATACATATTTATTTACAATAATAGGTGCTGAGAAAGGAATAATGACCTCATCTTCTCCATCACTCTCTTCCCTCTCGTCATCGGAGAAGTAGTTCCGGTGATCGTTGGAGTCCTCTGGTGAAATCTGGGTGGCTTTCCAATCAAAATTGGCAAACGCATCGCGACCACTCGCAAACCTGCTCATCTGACTCATATTCGGTGCTCTATCTCTAAGAGTCGACTTATCAGCAGAAGCATCAGATTTCCGACCAGCTTGTTTTGCACCGCCGCCAAAGATATTTCGAATCGTGGATGGTTTTTTCTTCACCTCGGCCGGAGACGACACGGGCTTGATCGTCGATGGCTTGTTCTTCACTGGAGGAGGAGTTGAAAAGGGCTTGAATTCTTTAGGCATCGAAGCATGCTTATCTTTGCTCATCTTCTTTCTGTGCTGATCTGGCCCATGCATGAGACTTTCGGTGAAGTGGGTTCTTGTGCTTCAAAGCTGGAGTTCTTCGACTTTCGTCGAGCTTCAGCCGGAATCATCGATACCATCGGACCGGAAAATCCTTTGCCGATGTGGGTTTTTGGCTTGTTTGTATTCCCATGATCTGATCTTTTACCTGGACTGAAAGGAATGTTTTGGAACGTTATACCAGAAGCAGCCCTTGGTAGAAGCTTTAAGAGCTTATTCTTTGGCTTAGCTTGTTTATCCATTAATGGTGCTCAACCTCTTCTTCCTATATATATATATATATGTCTCTAATGATCACTCTTAAATATACATAGAGGGAGGATCACAACAAGAACAATAGAACAAATATATAACAAGCTTTGTTTTATAGACCTTGTCAAGCCGGCGAGTGAGAGAAAGGGAGAGAGAGGGGCTGATGGTTTGGTCAAAGGAGAGGATATGACCGAGCAAAACCTTAGCAGCTGTCCACCAGTATTTAATATTACAGCTTGGTTTGAGCATATTTTCGTCATTATCGGAACCTAACCTTAATTAAATTTGGATTCATAGTCTAAAACTCCGGGCTAAATCAACTGCGTAATCAGGCCAGATAACTAATAAAATATGCTTAGTCACTTATTTTTATCTTGTAACACTTGTGTGGAATATCACTTTATAACTTAGTTCTAAGCTCCTGAATCGACCAAATTTTGATTTGAATCTTATTTGAATTTAAAATTGATTATATATATTTATAATTTTTATTGATTATCCATATAGTTCACATAATTGAGTTTGATAATATAAATATATGCCCGATCATAATTCAATTTAAGTTATATGGGTGTAAATATATGAATAAATGATGAAATTAACTGACTACTTTAATGACTTCAAATTCAACCTTTACATAACATGTTGAAATCCAACTCATTGAACTTTTGAGGGATATTTTAAGTGAAAATAAAGACGAGTCGTAAATTTAGATATTTTAAGTTCGAATTTTAATAATTTTTCTGAGTTAGACTATGAAAAATTTATTCTTGATGAATACCCTAGTCCCAATGTGGATGGTCTACTTTTGACTGAATCAAAGAGAAAAATTTGTTGAGATGTGCATAAATTAATTCAGACATCCCTGACTGTTGAATCAAAAAAATAAGAAATTCAACTCATTGATTTTTTTTTTTTTTTTTTATCAAAACAGATTGTTAAAGCAAATATCCAGTGCTTAATAAATCTAGATCTAGATTGAAAAACGAAAATAATTTATGAGATAATCGAATTGAATTTGGGGACAAATTCTTAGTCGGATATAGAATTACTAGTTATAACCCGTGCCTGAAGGCATGATAAAATATAAAATTCGAGCGTCCAAAAAATCGATCTTATTATATTATTTTTTAAAACAAATATATTAATTATAAATTAATCAAATATTAAATGATTAAATATATAATAGAAATGAGTGATGTGATATTTTTAGGAAAAAAATATATAAATGATTAAACATATGATAGAAATAAGTGATGCGATTTGACGTTTGAGTCTGATAAAGGGATGATGAGTGAGATAAGTGATTGATGATGATTTTAAGAGATAAAATATGATTGAGATAAAATTTAAATACACTCCTTTATTATTATATAGATAGAGATTAGAATCCATAGTTGAATTACGGTCCATTGAGAAGCCTAAGCCTGGTAGGTTAATGGTGACTGACATCCAACCAATTTTGGCAGGTGGAGGATAAGATTATTTGACAAAAAGATTAAGACGATGAGTAAGTTTGTGTCAATTTTAATACTGTCACATGTCTAATGACTTGTACGATTGGACAACGGTATTAAAAATCGTAGATTACGACTTCAGAAATAGCCGACATTGCAAGTATTCGTATTTTTCGTACATACAACTTAATGTTGAATTGTAAGAGGTGGGAACGACGCATCATTTGCCACACTTGTTGCTAAAATGAAAGGTCGGAAATTTTTATTTTTTATTTTTGATATCCCAACTGTATTAGTAAAGCGTCCAATTATTTTTCATACCGGATTAATGCTTGACCTTGTGCAAAATTATTTCTCAAAAAAAAAAAAAATTATGAGTGGTGGCCCTATAGGGCCACGGTTGGTAGGATATCCGAAACCTTAACTTATACTTGATGAGAGGTTTATTAGGTGGTTGAATTATCACTAAGTTAATTTATTATTAAAAAAATTATTTTATTTGAATATAATTTAAGAATTTAATCCCAAGTCATAATCAATTATGATTGAAACTGAATAATATTAAAATTTTCAATTAATTCAATGTGTACGTTGCTCAAGATTGTAATACGTCTGGGTTTTGCCTTGGTTTGTAAAGAATTTGTCTTAATATAATATTAAAGTACTGCCAATGTTTGGTTATTGGATATAAAGGCCTGGAAATGGGTTGTTGGCATTTATTGGATTTAAAAATTGTAGTATGTGAAGTCAGCCATCCACGATTATTAAAGCCAGGCAGGTTGTGTAAATTTTGCCGGCTAGAGTGAGAGAGATTAGCATAATCCAAGTCCACCGGTCCAAACAGGAACAGATGGTTGGTGGTGACGGTAAGATTGAAGAGAGAGAGAGAGAGAGAGACTAGTTCCATTTTCCAAACGAACCGATGGTTAGAACGGTAAGATTGGTGTTAATGTGGGAAAAATATTCATTGTAACAATGATATCATAACAATATTATCATATAGTATCACATATTAATAATATACAAATAACTAAAAAAGTGAATCTTACACAAGACAATAATTATGCGTCTCTCCGTTGCCAAGTGTGTTTGATTGTTTGTGATGTGTGGATTTTCTATGTGTTTAATTTGTGTGTTTGACAAAAAAAATAAAATAATCATTCGTCTATATAAACAGATAACTATTTTTTTTTTCATATAAACCAATATCTACTTAAATGGGTTCAATTTGTCTTGTCCATTTAAAATTTTATTATTTAGTTAATGACATAGTATCACCTTTTTATTAAAATATTATATGTCAGTTGCTACTGGGGGTGGGGTGGTGGGGGAGCGGGGGTTTACATACTGAAGACTTCTCTCACATTACACAACTCCCTTTGATAATGAGAACATATACCCTATTTCTACCACAAGTAGTTTTACAAAAATCATTGCCATGCGAGTCTACCACCCACTAGTTTGGTACCAACACCTGGGAAAAAAATTTATTTTATTTTTTTGTGGAACCATTTTAAGTTACTAATAATTTTGCATCACCTAAAAAAATGGAAACTAAAACATCCATTTATTATAGAAATCATCTAAACATGCCCCTCCTACCCAAAGAAAACAGATCACATCAAGATACAATCAAATTAGAAATAAAGTGTCAAACACGAATAACCTTCAAAACGGGTTGTTGGCAATTACAGGATTAGAAAATTATAGTATGTAATGTCAGCCATCCACCATTATTAAAGGCAGGTTGTGTAAATTTTGCCGGCTAGACTGAGAGATTAGAATAATCCAAATCCACCTGTCCAAACAGAAACAAATGGTTGTTGGTGACGGTAAGATTGAAGAGAGAGTAGCATCATCTGAATTGGAGAATCCCCCAGTTCCAATTTCCAAACAGGAACTGATGGTTAGGACGGTAAGATTGGTGTTAAAGTGGCTGTTGCTATGGGTGGGCACGGCCGTTTCAACAGTATATAAAGGCTAACCGTCAGTTACCAAATTAGATTGTGAAGCTACACTAAATTAGATTTAAATTTAACTACGCTAAGGTCTTTGCTTTGGTCTGTAAATTAATTTTAGTTCTACTTGTTTTTTAGTATAAAAAAAAAGTTCTTTATTCTTTTAAAAATATTGTATAAAATTTCTAGGTCGGCGCAAATACGTAGGAATTGAGTAGTTAATGTGTTTTCATTAACCATTCTACACTCATGACATGATTTCAGCTTCAAATACAGTTGGTTTACTTTTTTCGTGTTTGTTATTGAGTATTTTTTGTATTTTATCTATTTTTTTTGAATTTCAAATTCGACAACCCAATAGTTTGAAAAATAGTATACCTGACGATCTATTTTTATAGAAAACAAAGTACATTAACGATTTGTGTTTTGATGTACCTGTTTGACGATTATTGCGTACCTATTATTTTTTATATATTTTTTTTTTGCCCGAAGGTATATATATATATATATATTTAATTACATACTTTTTTTTTAAGTATACATGTCTTGTGATTTATGTTTATCAAAAAAATTGTATAATATGATGATATAACTTTTTAGAATATGTGTTTAAATTAGTTGATGGTATTTTCAATATTTTTTGCAATTATAAAAAACGTCAATTATGTCTATTGTTTTGATTTTTTATCGGGAGCTTAATCCAAAAAAAATTATCAACTGTTAGATTTATTCACCTTTACGTACAGCCTAAAAAAAATTAAATACATTAAATTTTAATCCCTAAGAAAGACACAAAAAATTAAGTCAAATCAAAATTTTTATTGCAATAATTTGGACTCACAATCCAATCCATATCATTAGAAACCTAAAAATCAAAAGTTAAAAAATAAAAATCTCTCTCTCTCTCTCTCTGCGAAAAAAAAATAAAAGTTCAAATTAAACTACCACTATCTTCGATAAAAAAAAAAAAGAAATAAAAGTTCAAACCTCTTTCTCGCCAAGACTATCATATCTTTCTTCTGTCTCTCTTTCACATAAAAATTAAAAAAAATTATTTAAAAAAAAATAATACTAAAAATAAAATACTATTAAAAAATAGAAAATTACAATCTAACTAATTAAAATAAAAATACGTATTGTCTGGAGTTTAAAAAAATTAACAGGGCTGATTTCAGACTCTCCTATGCTTTATTATTAATTTTTTGAAATTCTTTCCTAAAATAAAAAAAAATGAGATTATCAAAAAATTTAAATTTAAACGAAAATTAATAAAAAATAAAAAATTACAATCTAACTAATTAAAATAAAATTACATATTATTTAGAGTTTAAAAAAAATGACGGCACTGAATTTTAACTCTCTTATATTATTAATATTTCAAATTCTTCCTAAAATGAAAAAAAAATGATTTTAAGGGCCTAAACGATGGAATTCGGTGAAAAGTTGACAGAGCTCATTACAGCAATGAGTCTTGATCGTCGAGCGGATCCAAATCAAATTCCACTGGTTTCAATCTATTCTGAGTCTGGGCCATTTCAGCCATCTATTTTACATCATCCTTAGTTTTTGAACAATTATTAAATAATTAAAAATTACACAAAAAATTTTAAAAAAATAGAAAATTGCAATCTAATTTATTAAAAAAAAAAGTACAAATTGTTTGGAGTCTTTAAAAAATAGCGACGCTAAATTTGGACTCCTTTATGATTTAATTTTTATTTTTAAATTCCTTCCTAAAATTAAAAAAAATGAGATTATCAAAAAATTAAAACTCACATGAAAATTATTAAAAAAAAAAAAAAAATTAAATTTAACTAATTAAAACAAAAGTACATATTTTCTAGAGTTTAAAAAAATTGGTGACTCTAAATTCGGACTCTCCTATGATTTATCATTAATTTTTAGATTTCTTTTCCCTAAAAGTAAAAAAATGCGATTTTGAGAGCCTTAAACGATGGAATTCACCGCAACACTGACGAAACTCATCACATTGACATAGCAATGAGTCTTAATCGTTGGCCTGATTCGAATTAAATTTCACTGCTCTCAATTCATTATGTGTTCGGACCATTTTAGCCACCTATTGTATATCATCCTTAATTATTCAAAAATTATTAACAAATTAAAATTTTCACAAAAATTATTTGAAAATAGAAAATTACAATCTAACTGATTAAAATAAAGTATGTATTGTCTAGACTTTAAACAAATTAGCAGCGCTGATTTCAAATTTTTTTATAATTTATTATTAATTTTTTGAATTCTTTACTAAATAAAAAAATAAATTATCAAAAAATTAAAAATTACAAGAAAATTATTAAAAAAATATAAAATTACAATCTAACTGAATAAAATAAAAATAAATATTGCCTGGAGTCTAAAAAAATTATAGGAGCTAAATTCAGACTCTGTTATAATTTATTATTAATTTTTTAAATTCTTTCTTAAAATAAAAAAAAATATAATTTTAAAAGCCTAAATGATAAATTTCACTGCAAAACCGACGGAGCTTATCGCTTGGCGAAAGCGATAAGTCTTAATTGTTGGCCAGATCCAGATTAAATTCCACTACTCTCAATTCATTCTAAGTTTGGGTCAAAAAATATGTTACGTGTGAGAGTCTTGTCTTTTGACAAGGTAAGAAGGTCTTGTATCTTGACAAGTTAGGGTTTCGTTTTGATCTTTTTGCTCTTGTGATATCATGGCATAGTCAAGCACCAACATGGATCAGTTGGAGGAGCGCTGTTCTATGTTGACTTTGGAGGAGGAAGAGGGTGGGGGTCTTGTGTTTGAAGAGGCAGCAGATGAAGGCACTCAGGGTGACTTTCAGTGGTGTCTGGTTGGTCGCTTCTTAACAGATCGGCCGATTAATTTCATGGCAATGAAAAATACACTTGCTTCCATATGGCGTCCAGTAAAGGGTGTTTGCATTAAGGATCTCAATCCTAACTTGTTTCTTTTTCAATTCTTCCACGAGTTGGATTTGGATCGTGTTGTTAAAGGGGGTCCATGGACGTTTGATCAACATTTGTTGGTTTTTAACAAGTTGGAGATGGGAAGGCATCCGTCCAACATATCTCTGTTTCATGTTGATTTCTGGCTGCAGGTGCATGATCTTCCATGTGGATTTATGTCTGAGAGGGTTGGGAAGGAGATAGGAAACTTTGCGGATACCTATATAGAGGCAGATGTAAGTAACTTTGGAGGGATATGGAGGTCATACATGCGTATCCGTGTCTCCATTGACATTCGACAACCGTTGAAACGGAAGATGAAGATCAAGCGAGCCGGTGGGGAATGGTTTTGGTGAACTTTAAGTATGAAAGGCTGCCCAACTTTTTGCTTCTTTTGTGGGTTGATTGGTCATGGGGAGCGTTTCTGTGAGAAGCTTTATGATTGTCCAAACAAGCAAGCTGAGAAGCCATATGGGGTTTGGCTGCGGGCATCGAATAGGCGGGCAGTAAATCCAATAGGAGATCGCTGGCTGCGTTCTTCACAGTCGCAGGTGACATCTCCGGTGAGTAGTCCGGCGATGGGGGATAGCATGAATGGGGGCGGCAAGTAAGGCCCCGATTGGGGATAACGATGGTATTAACGGAGAGAACGTATGTCTAGGAGATTCTGGTGGGGTGCAAGATAAGCGGGACGTTGCCAAATCAAATTCAAAATCTGATGATGTGGAAAATGGAGATATTTTAGAAGGAGTGGTGATTGTGGACCCTAAACGGCGTCGCATGAGTGATTTTGGGCATGATATGGGGAAGGTGGGGGACCATAGTGGAGAGGGATTTTGGAGTTTCCAAAAAACGATGTTGTGGCGGGTTCTGGATTCCAGGCCCGCCAGGCTCAATACCCGAAGTTGGAACTGTCGTGGGATGGGTAACCCATGGACAGTTCAGGAGCTATTGGACTTAGTGTCCATGAGAAGACCAAAACTTATTTTCCTTATGGAAATTAAGGTTGGGAGAGCCCATGTTGAAAAGTTAAGAGATGTGTTAAAATATGAAGGCTTATTTAGCGTGGATAGTAGCAGAGGAGGGGGGGAGGCTTGGCGCTGTTATGGAGAGAGCGACAGTGGGTAAGTCTGATCAGTTTTTCCAAGCAACATATTGATGTGAGTATTACTATCCTGGAGATGGCACCATGGAGGTTGACTGGCTTTTATGGTTAGTTATCCAGAGCGTGCTCGAACGAAGGAATCGTGGGATTTGCTGCGAAACCTTAGTGTGCGTTCGAACCTTCCGTGGTGTTGTATAGGGGATTTCAATGATCTTCTGGCACAATCAGAAAAGAGAGGACGTATAAGACACCCATATAGTCTTATACAAGGTTTCCGGGAGGCTGTGGATGATAGCGGCTTAAGGGACTTGGGCATGATTGGTTATCGCTTTACATGGGAGAGGAGTAGGGGTACACCTCAGTGGGTGGAGGAGCGTCTTGACCGTGCACTGGCTTCACAATCATGGCTATCTCTGTTTGAGAACGCAATAGTTGAAAACCTGGAGGCTCCTTCATCTGACCACTCGGCACTTTTGCTTGATTTCTTGGGGAGTAAGTCAATAAGAGGAAGGGTGTTTAGGTTTGAAAATTGCTGGCTTTGGGAGGTGGAATGTAGGGACACAATACGTGGTAGCTGGGCGGCAAGTGCAGGATGTAGTGTATTGGACCGTATTAAGACTCGAATTCTGGAGTGCAGGAGACGCATCAAGGATCTCAAGTTTAAGCGCGATATAGCTTCAGTGAGTTTATATGCAGCGGCTACTGAGGAGTTGAGCAGTTTATTGAATCAGCAAGAACAGTATTGGAAGCAAAGAGCTAAGCAATTTTGGCTTAAAGGTGGTGATTCTAATACCAAATACTTTCATCAATATGCTTCAACACGACGACGGAAGGATTCTATTGCTAAATTGAGGGATGAGCATGACAGATGGTGTACGTGGGGCCATGGTCTTGATAATGTTATTGTTAGCTATTTCAAGGATATATTTACCTCTCGGGGAAGTGATGGCAACGGCATTTACGGTACAGTTGAACACAAAGTATCTGAGGTCCAAAATTATGAGTTGCTACGGCTGTTTGAAGCTTGTGATATTAAGGAGGCTATCTTTGCTATGCACCCAGATAAAGCTCCGGGTCCTGACGGGATGAACCCAGCCTTTTTCCCAAATTATTGGGATTTGGTAGGAGATGATGTCACTCGTTCATGCTTGGGGTTCCTAAATAACCAGAAACTTCCTCCGGGAATCAATGTGACTTCCATTGTTCTTATCCCTAAGACAAAAACTCCGGAGAGGATGGCGGATCTTCGGAGCGTTGTGTAAAGTTATTTACAAGATTATGTCAAAGGCTATAGCCAATAGACTGAAGCGAGTACTTCCCTCGATTGTTTCCGAAACACAGAGTGCCTTTGTCCCAGGGAGATTAATCACTGACAATGTGATGGTAGCCTTTGAGATTGGGCATTTTTTGAAACGGAAGCGACAGGGGAAGCATGGTCTAGCAGCACTTAAAATTGATATGTCCAAGGCCTATGATAGGATCGAGTGGGATTTTCTCAAGAATATGATGCTTCGTCTCGGTTTTGATAGGCGGTGGGTGGATCTTATTATGCTTTGCGTTACAACTGTGGAGTACTCGGTGGTGTAGGATGGACACCAGTTGGGACCGATTATTCCGAGCCGTGGTTTGCGACAGTGAGATCCTCTATCTCCGTACTTGTTTCTTTTGTGTGCAGAAGGGCTCGTCTTTGCTAAGTGACTATTGTGCTATAGGTCTTAAACATGGATGTAAGGTTGCTAGGACAGCCTCTATGATTTCTCATTTATTTTTTGCAGACGACAGCTTCTTGTTCTTCCGAGCTAATTTGCAGGAGTGTGAGAGGATTCAAGATTGTTTGACTGTATATGAGAAGGCATCTGGGCAAATGATTAATTATCAGAAATCGTCTGTTTATTTTAGCTCTAATATGTCTTCTAGTTTGATGGAGAGTATTTGTGCCTTTTTACGGGTGGGTAGAACTGAAGACCATGGGAAGTATCTGGGGCTGCCCTCTTTGACTGGAAGAAATAAGTTGACAATTTTTTCTTTTGTTAAAGATAAAGCTTGGCAGCGGATGCAGGGTTGGAGGAATAAGCTGCTATCTAGAGCAAGAAAGGAAGTGCTTCTAAAAACCCTGGTCCAAGCGCTTCCCTCATATGTGATGAGTGTGATTTTGATTCCGTCTCTACTATGTGCCGAGTTAGAGAGGATGATGAACTCCTTTTACTGGGGCAAACTTGGTTCGGGGAGAAGAAGTATCAATTGGATGGCGTGGGATAAGCTTTGTGTTCATAAGCATGGGGGTGGTATGGGATTTCGTAAACTGCATGAGTTCAATATTGCGATGCTAGGCAAACAAGGGTGGCGTTTACTCACTGAACCCAATTCTTTGATGAGTTAGGTGTTCAAAGCACGTTATTTCCCTAGGGGAACTTATTTGGATGCCCAAATTGGTCCGAATCCTAGCTATGTATGGAGGAGTGTTCAGGCAGCACAGGAGCTTAGTCGTAAAGGAGCTCGATGGAGGATTGGCACAGGCAGTCAGGTGAAGGTATGGTCAGATCCTTGGTTTCCAGATGAGGATCACCCTTATGTTGAAACTGCTATAGCTCAGGGGATGGAAGAGATAACTGTCCAGTCGTTATGCCATGTGGATGATAGTTGCTGGGATATAGATATCTTGAATGATCTCTTCTCGTTACGGGATAGGAGGCTCATTCTTGAGATTCCCTTGAGTCGTAGGGCGAAGCCAGATTGCTGGAGTTGGTCCAGAGAAAGACGAGGTATTTATACAGTTAAGAGTGGCTATCACAGTCTAATGCTTAATAATAGGGGTGTGGCACAACAGGATAACTCCAACATGTGGCGCAAGTTATGGGCTCTTAATGTTCCAGCAAAAGTGAAACATTTCCTTTGGCGTGCGTGCACAAACAGTTTACCCACCATGAGAGATCTGAGGAAGAAATGCGTTGATGTCAGTGATATGTGCCCAAGGTGTAATAAAAGCCCTGAAGATGTGTTACATGTCCTGGTGCGTTGCTCTTATGCTAAAGATATTTGGAGTTTATCTTGGATAGGTGATAACAGCGGGTCTGAGGAGAGTTTTGGTGAATGGTGGACACGCGTGCTTACGGTTCTCTGGAACAGCAGGAATGATCTAGTTTGGCGTCATCGCAGAGTTCAGGAAGGGCAAGTGGTGACTATGGCTTCTTCATTGCATGAGCAGTGGAGGAACGCTCAAGTTATTACCAGTCATGGTGAAGCACGGGCTGTTGATGCTAACTTGACTTGGGAGAAGCCAGCTACAGGTACATATAAATGCAATGTTGATGCAGCTCTTTTTGGTCACTCTAGGCGTATTGGTTATGGCAGTGTGGTAAGGAATGCTGAAGGAACCATGTTGGCAGCCAAGAATGGTATAGTTGCTGGTCCGTTGGATGCTATGATTGCGGAAGCGATTAAGACTTTGGGACTCAATAATGTGGTTTTGGAATCTGATGCACAGTTGGTGATCCAAGCTATTACATCTGACCAGGATGATTTATCTTATTTTGGTTCAATAGTTGAAGAGTGTAAATCCCTTGCCAGGGACATTGGTAGTTGTCAATTTGTGTTTGTGAAAAGATCAGCGAACCAAGTAGCGCATGTTCTTGCACGAGCAGCCGGTTCTACGTCTGATCAGGAGGTTTGGGGCCCATCTCCTCCCTTCTTTCTTGTTGATGTGTTGGCCTCTGATTTATGTTAATGACAAATAACCTTTTCAAAAAAAAAAAAAAATATTCTAAGTTTGGGTCATTTCAACTGCCTATTACATCATCATCAATTATTCAAAAATTAACAAAAAATTAAGAATTACATGAAAATTATTCAAAAATTGAAAATTAAAATCAAACTTTTAAAATAAAAGTACCTATCGTCTGGTTAGCCGCGCTGATTTTGGACTTTCCTAAGATTTATTAGTAATTTTTTGAAATATATCCTAAAATAGAAAAACAGAATTATTAAAAATTACACAAAAATTATTAAAAAAATAGAAATTGCTATCGAACTGATTAAAATAAAAATATGTATTGTCTGAAGTCTAAAAAAATTGACAGTATTGAATTCAGACTCTCTTTTGATTTATTATTATTATTTTGTTGAATTCTTTTCCTAAAATAAAAAAAATGGGATTTTGAGGGTCTCAACGATAGAATTTTGTACAAAACTAACAAAGCTCATTGCATAACAATTAGTCTTGATCATTGGCCCGTTCCAAATCAAATTCCACTGATCTCAATCCATTCTAAGTCTGATTTATTTTACCCATCTATTCCACGTCATCTTCAATTATTTAAAAATTATCAAAAAATTATAAATTGCACAAAAATTATTAAAAAATAAAAAATTACAATCTAACTGATTCAAATAAAAGTAAGCATTGTCAGAAGTTTAAAAAAATTAGTGACATTGAATTTAGACTATCCTATGATTTATTATTAATTTTTTAAATTCTTTCCCAAAATAAAAAAGAGAATTATCAAAAAATTAAAAATTACACAAAAATTATAAAAAAAATAGAAAATTACAGTCCAACTAATTAAAATAATAGTACGTATTGTCTAAAGTTTAAAAAAAATTGACAGCATTGAATTCAAACTCAACTATGATTTATTATTAATTTTTTAAATTCCTCCTAAAATAGAAAATACGCGATTTTGGGGATCTAAACAACGGAATTCACCGCAAAACTGATAGAGCTCATCGCATAGGCAAGAGTCTTTGATCGTTTGCCCGATCCAGATCAAATTTCACTGGTCTACACTCATTCAGAGTCTAGGTCATTTCAACCACCTATTGTACATCATAAAAAATTATTAAAAAATCTAAAATTGCAAAAAATTATTGAAAAAAAAATTATAATCTAACTGATTAAAATAAAAGTGCATAATGTTTAGAGTCTAAAAAAAATCGCGCTAATTTTCGGGCTCTCCTATGAATTATTATTATTTTTTTTGAATTCTTTCCTTAAAAAAAAAGAAGAAGATTTTAAGGGCCTAAACTATAAAATTCGTCGCAAAACTGACAGAGCTCATCACATAGCAATGAGCCTTGGTCGTTGGCCCAATCCAGATTAAATTCCACTAATCTCAATCCATTATGAGTCCAGGCCATTCCAGCCACCTACCTATTCTGCATCATCCTCAATGATTCAAAATTTTAAAATTGCACAAAAGTTATTAAAAATTAAAAAATTACACTCTAACTGATTAAAATAAAATACGTATTGTCTAGAGCCTTAAAAAATTATCGGCTTTGATTTTTGGACAATCATATGATTTATTATTAATTTTTTAATTCTTTTCTAAAATGAGAAAAAAGGGAATTATTAAAAAATTAGAAATTACACAAAAATTATTAAAAAATAGAAAATTACAATCTAACTAATTAAAAAAATGTACGGAATGTCTGGAGTTAAAAAAAATTGGCGGCGCTGAATTCGGAATCTCTTATAATTTATTATTAATTTTTTAAAATTTTTTATTAAAAAAAGTTAAGAATTTTGTGGCCCAAACGATGAAATTCAGCACAAAACTGACATAGCACATCGCATGGCAATGAGTCTTGAACGTTGGCTCGATTCGGATCCAATTCCACTGCTCTCAATCCATTCTGAATCCGGGCCATTTTAGCCACTTATTCTACATCATTCTCAATTATTCAAAAATTATCAAAAAATTACACAAAAATTATTAGAAAATAGAAAATTTCACTCTCACTGATTAAAATAAAAATACATATTGTTTGAAGCCTAAAAAAATTAGCGGTGCTGATTTTAGACTTTTCTATGATTTATTATTAATTGTTTGAAATTTTTCGTAAAATAAACAAATTGTAAAAAATTAGAAATTATTAAAAAAATAAAAAATTACAATCTAACTAATTAAAATAAAAATAAGTATTGTCTGAAGTCTAAAAAAATCAGTGGCATTGATTTCAGACTCTCCTATGATTTATTATTAATTTTTGGAATTCTTTTCTAAAATAGAAAAAAAATGAGATTATCAAAAAATTAAAAATTACACAAAAATTATTAAAAAATATAAATTACAATTTAACTAATTGGAATAAAATTAGAAATTGTTTGGAGTCTAAAAAAAATAGCGGCGCTAAATTTGTACACTCCTATGATGTATTATTAATTTTTTGAATTTTTTTCTAAAATGAAAAAAATATGATTTTAAGGGCATAAACGATGAATTCGGCGCAAAATTGATAGAGCTCATCACATAACAATGAGTATTGATCGTTGGCCCAATCCGAATCAAATTTCACTGCTCTCAATCCATTTTAATTCCGAGCCATTTCAGCCACATATTGTACATCGTCCTCAATTTTTGAAAAATTATCAAAAAAATTAAATATTATTAAAAAATAAAAAAATTACAATATAATTGAATAAAATAAAAGTAGAGATTGTTTAGAGTCTAAAAAAAATTAATGGCGTTGAATTCGGATTCTCCTATGATTTATTATTAATTTTTTAAATTTTTTCTTAAAGTGAAGAAATTGGGATTATCAAAAAATTAAAAATTACACAAAAATTATTAAAAAATAAAAAATTACAATCTAACTAATTAAAATAAAAGTACATATTGTCTGGAATCTAAAAATATTAGTGGCACTAAATCCGAACTCTCCTATGATTTATTATTAATTTTTTATTTTTTTCCCCAAAAAAAAATAATAACTCAACTTTGAGGGTCTCAAGGATGAAATTCGCCGCAAAACCGACGGAGCTCATCGCATTGCTATGAGTCTTGATAGTTGGCCCAATTCGGATCAAATTTCACTGGTTTCAATTCATTCTAAGTTCAGGTCATTTCAGCCACATATTGTACATATCCTCAATTATTCAAAAATTATCAAAAAAAAATAAAAATTGCAATCTGATTGATTAAAATAAAGTACATATTGTCTAGAGTCTAAAAAAATTAGGAGCGCTGAATTCGGATTCTCCTATGATTTATTATTATTTTTTAATTTTTTTCTTAAAATAGAAAAAAAAATTATCAAAATATTAAAAATTACACGAAAATTATTAAAAAATAGAAACTTGCAATTTAACTGATTAAAATAAAAGTACGTATTGTTTGGAGTCTAAAAAAATTAGCAGCATTGAATTCGAACTCTCCTATGATTTATTATTAATTTTTTAAATTCTTTGCTAAAAAAAAAAAAGGGGATTTTGAGGGCCTACTTGATGGATTGCAACGCAAAATTTGCACAGCTCATCGCATAGCTACGAGTCTTGATCATTGACCTGATCCGAATCAAATTCCACTAGTTTCATTGATTCTAAGTCCAGGCCATTTCAGCTGCCTATTTTATATCATCCTCAATTATTCAAAAATTATCAAAAAAAAATTAAAAATTGTACAAAAATTATTAAGAAATATAAAATTACAATTTAATTGATTAAAATAAAAGTAAAGATTGTCTAAAGTTTAAAAAAAATTGGGGTGCTGAATTTGAACTCTCCAATGATTTATTATTAATTTTTTGAATTTTTTCGTAAAGTTAAAAAAAAAGGGGGAGATTATCAAAAAATAAAAAATTACAAGAAAATTATTAAAAAATATAAAATTATAATCTAACTGATTAAAATAATAGTACGTATTGTTTGACGTTTAAAAAAATTAGCGCCCGCTGAATTTGGATTATTCTAAGATTTATTATTAATTTTTTAAATTTTTTCTAAAATGAACAAAACATGATTTTGATGGCCTAAACATGAATTCGGTGCAAAACTGAAAGAATTCTTAATCATTGGCCCAATACGAATCAAATTTCACTAATTTCAATCCATTCCTTGTTCAAACTGTTTTAACCACATATTCTACGTCATCCTTAATTATTCAAAAATTATCAAAAAAAATTTAAAATTAAACCAGAAATTAAATGAAAATTTTTCGTTTCAAACCTCAAATTCTCATTTAATTTTTCGTGTTAGCCCTCAAATTACATTGAACCACGTGGGTAAATATGGGTTTACATGCCGCAGACTTCTCTCACATTACACAATTCCCTTTGATAATAAGAACATACACCCTTTATCTACCACATGACTAGTTTTACAAAAACATTGCTATGCGAGTCCACCCACCCACTTGTTTGGTACCAACACCTGGGGAAAAACAAAATATTTAATTTTTTGTGGAACCATTTTAGGTGACTAATAATTTTGCATCGCCTAAAAAAATTGGAAACTAAAACATCCATTTATTATAGTGATCACTGAAACATGCCCCTCCTACCCAAAGAAAACATATCAAGATACAATCAGATTAGAAATTATGTGTCAAATACGAATAACACAGGTCAAAGTTTTTTCATCGACCAAAAAACCAAAAACAAAAAACAAGAGATCAAAAAGAAAAACCCATTGTACTCAACCTTGCCTTTCTATACGACAAAAACCATTTAAAACAGAAACAAAAACAAACTACTCAAAAGTATATTAACACTGAACAATGTAAATACATGAACACATTAGTGAGCAGACATATATCATATCATAATCCAAATAAAAAAAAACATCACTAATACAAAGATCAACTTCATGAAGCGGGACAGTGGGCTCAACCTACGGAAGAGATTCAAGCGGTTGCAACGCATACATGTAATGATCACTGGGGCCTATAATACAAAGTTCACCTCCTTCCCACAAATGATAATTTAGGATGCAACAGCTTCCCTTTCAATTAGACAAGACAGGAAGAAGGGGCCGAGGGGTGGGGGGTACAATGTTGAAGCATCAATCATATTCCTGGTAGGTCTTCCTTGAGGTTCCGCTTAGAAACAAAAACCAAAGATTTATTTTCCACAATAGGATTTGCATCAAATTATCAAGAAAATTTCAAGCTACCGTTTACTTCCATTGTCCTTGTTGCTCGTGTGTGGAGTATACTGGCTGGTAGACGATGGTGAATATCCAGGTGCACTTGGTGAATACCCAGCACTTGGACTGAAACAAGCCCATTAAATGTAAAAAGTCAAACTGCTATTAAACTCAAACCATCATTACAATAATTAATGAAGATAAAAAATCTATATGAAAAAATTTCCACCCACCTGTATTGTGGTGAACTTGGGCTATAGTCTGGGCTGACACCAGAATTGTAAGGGCTGCAAAAAGGTAATATACAGAGGCAATCATTCCAGTGCATGAGTTCCCTCAAGGACAAATTATTAGCCAATGTAACATAGTAGTAAAGGCATCGTTATATACGGGAGAGAACTCATGCATCATGTGTCCAATTTCATATACAACCAATTCGAAAGCAATCCCAAATTTGTTTCTCTGAAACTATTTGGAACATGGACACCTAAACGTAGCATAAATGGGTCGTGAGTTATCATAAATGGCTATAAGAGTAAGAGTAAGACTAAGGAGCAACAAATTTAAGAAATAGGCCAATCATATAATTCATGTCCCAAAACTTACAATTTGACCATAGCAACAGAAAAGTAAACTGCACCATCATCCTCTCAAGAATGATCAGATCATTGTTGTTTGGAATAAATGGCATGCTATTGCTTGTCCATAACATTTTCCCAGAAAAGGAATAGGAAAATTGAACAACAATGTGTGCACAAAGGTCGCCAAGAAAAATGAGAATCAATTTACCTGCTAGGACTGTACGTTGGACTTGAAGGTGAGTACGATGGCGATGTTGGTGAATATGAAGGTGATGTCGGGCTACAGAAAATTCAAATTACACAGTGAGCTAAGCCAATTATTGCCTGCTGACTTCGAAAATAAATTTGGCCCAAAAATTACAAATCTAAATGATGATAACTGAATGCTGCACAAAGCTGGGCCAAACTAACCAAACGCAACCAAACACAGCAAGTAATTCAAGTACAGGAGCAAGGACATTATAATTTACCTGTAATTAGGAGACGTTGGACTGTATGGACTGGATGGAGAGAGTCTTGGACTGCTCGGGGAATACGCCAGGGATGGGCTGTATTTTGCTGATGAAGGATTGTAACTTGGAGAAGTGGGGCTGTAACTTGGAGATGTGGGGCTATAGCTGGGAGAAGTAGGACTGTAACCGGGGGAAGTTGGGCTATAGACAGGAGAGGTAGGGCTGTATGATGGAGAAGTAGGGCTGTAAGAAGGCGAGGTTGGACTGTAGGACGGTGAGGTTGGGCTGTAGGATGGTGAAGTAGGGCTGTAGGATGGAGAGGTCGGGCTATAGGATGGTGACGTAGGGCTATATGCGGGAGAAGTAGGGCTGTAAGCAGGAGAAGTGGGGCTGTATGCTGGGGAAGTGGGACTGTAACTTGGGGAAGTGGGACTGTAACTGGGAGATGTCGGGCTGTAACTTGGAGAGGTAGGGCTGTAGCTGGGTGACGTTGGACTATAGCTCGGTGAGGTGGGGGAGTAAGACGGACTTGTAGGGGAATATGTAGGGCTGGTTGGACTATAACCTGGAGAGCTTGGACTATATGTGGGGGAAGTGGGGCTATAGCCTGGTGATGTGGGACTATATCCAGGAGAGGTCGGGCTATAACCAGGAGAGGTTGGGCTGTAACCAGGTGATGAGGGACTGTATCCTGGAGAAGAAGGGCTGTATCCTGGTGAGGATGTGGGAGAGAAGCCCATACCACCAACATAAGGAGAAAATTGTGCATCGGAGATGGGTGATAATCGAAGATTTGGACTGAGCAAGTAATTAGGGGACATCATGCCATCATGATAAGGGGTACCAGAGATAGGTGAACGGGCAGGCGTCATGCCAAAGTCCAGGCCTTCCATGTAACTAGGAAGCTGAATATCAATTGCTTGCTGCAGCATCTGCTCATTTAGATACAAGGCACAGTCACCTGTACCGATAGGGGCAAGTTGACCCAACATAATATTCTCAGTAACACCCCGAAGGTGATCTGTCTCGGCATATACAGCAGCATCAAGAAGAATGTCAACCGTCTCCTCAAATGAGCATCTCATCATTGGTCCTGTGTCGTTCCTGTTAATACCATGACGAGTGATAGCCATCAAGTGACCACGGTAAGTCATAGTGTCACACAAAATAGCCAGGTGCCTGTAATTTACATATGATCCATCAAAAGATATAACCACTCGCAGCTCATCCAATAAGGACCTACGAACTGCCTCAATTCCAAGAACTTCAATCACTTCAATCAAGTGATTGCTTGTCGTTCTCTTAGCATCAACATCTTCATGACACATAACTGCCAAAAGATTCACGCCCTCGGTATCAAGCATCCACTCAACCTCTGGCTTGAATCCTTCATTTTCATCAAATCTGTTGAGTTTACCAGATTTAATGAACACCTTGTTAATATCTGGGATGCCTCGAAGGGCCATTTCTGTCAGCATATTACTTTCAATCTTCTTAAGGAAGACATCATCTTCTGCAGATTCATCCTGCAACTCCCCCTTAGGAGCCTCATCATTCATGATTCGGATACGAAGAATCAATTTTTCAGCATTATCGTCATTAAATATACAAGTTAAATCATCATCAAACTCTAGATTGATCTTCTCAGCAATGTCAGCCATGCTCAATTTTTTATCCACCATCATCTCTCGATTTAGTTCTATACGAAGTAGCCAGGGAGAAATTTTATCAGGGTCAATTTCTTCATCAGGCATTTCATAATAAGACTTGACAAAGTCAACATCCTCTTCTATAATGGTACTCATGGGATCTGGATCATACCATACTTCGGTAGCTTGCGTTACACTGCGTAGTGTAGTGTATTCCAAAGCACATTGAACATTCTTGGCCCTTTCTTTGGTTTTGCTTACTTCGGGCTTCAAGTAGACAGAGAGAGAAGGGGTTTTAATTTTTTTGGCCACATTTATAATTTCCCTCAACCTAGGTACACCAAGAGTGACATTCTTGGCACTCACACCTGCATAGTGGAAGGTGTTCAAAGTCATCTGGGTGGCAGGCTCACCAATGGACTGAGCAGCAACACAACCAATCATTTCTCCGGGCGCTACAAGGGACTGTAGAAAACGTGATTCTATCTCACCAATTACCCACTCAAATGCCTCCCGAGTTAAACTGTATTCTTTCAACACCCTCTTACTTGCAAATGTACTACGTAGAAGAATGTTGAAGAAGAGAGTGGCATTTTTCTGAGCTTCCATGCTCATCAAATCGTCACCAGGGACAACCTTCAGCCTCTCCTGAAGTTTATCAATGGCTTCCACAATCTCCATAGGATGCATATCGGAAGGTCTCCTACAGTCAACCTTAAATGTATTCTGTGCATTCCAAATAAGCCTCTTGAGATTAACAGGCATCGGCCAATTGTTATCACCAGTGGTTGCAATCTCAGTCCCCAGCTGCAATCGGTCGACTTCGAGTTTCTGAACTTCGGCATCAAATACATTGCGAAACTCACGAATAGTTTTAAGATCCTCAACGTGCTCTGGCAACATGTAATTAGGGTTCCAGTCATCATCATCGATCTCATATCTGAACGTCCTGTCGAACTCAGACTTCTTCAATTTAAGGGATTCAACCCTCTGTGACTCAATCCAGACAGCATCCATACCATCTTCCCCATAAAGAAACTGAATGACATCTCCCAGGGAGTTCCTGACTGTACCATCATACTTAACCATAATATCTTCCATAGCTTTCACTAATCGCCTCTGGATATAACCAGTCTCAGAAGTTTTGACTGCAGTATCAATCAAACCTTCTCTACCACCCATGGCATGGAAAAAGAACTCTTGAGGAGTCAACCCTCGAAGATAAGAGTTCTCCACAAAACCACGACTCTCAGGTCCATAGTCATCCTTGGTGAAATGGGGAAGAGTCCGATCTATGAAGCCATAAGGGATTCGCTTACCCTCAACATTTTGCTGTCCCACACAAGCAGTCATCTGTGATATATTAATGAAACTTCCTTTAGACCCTGCTGTAACCATGGCCTTGAGATTGTTACTCTCCGATAAGCTTTTCTGGGCACTACTTCCAGCATCATCACGAGCTTTGTTCAACACCTAGACATGGAAACTGCATTAGGAAAATCATCAGGACAAAGTAAGGCCATCCAGAAAACACTTTACATTCCTGTACCTGATTCACTCTGTTCTCAAATGATTCCATCATAGTTCGTCCAGGCTCCGCCTCTAACTGCTTATCTTGTGCAGCCCTAATAAGTTCTTTCACCTCGTTTTTTGCCTTAGAAATAGTTTCGTTAATTTTTTCCATAGTTGATGCATCTGCAATTGTGTCTCCAATACCGATACTAAAACCATTCTGCAAAAGCCAATAGTTCACAAGCCATTGGGTATGTCCCAAGAACTTGCGAGCAGCGTCAGGGCCAACCTCCTCCCTGAACATGCGAACACAAAATGACAACAGAGTGTACTTTAGAAATTGTAAAATCAAATTAATAGAATCCAAGAATCATTTTCTACAATTTGAATTTTTAAAAACACACCAGATAACATGAATTAGACTTCCTGTAGAAGTGCCAAGGGTTTTCTTGCAAAGAGTGCCAGAAAGAACTTCCCCCCTTTCTATTCGAACATGAGTGTCTCCCGGAGTAATATGTCCAGTTTCGGTTTCTGCATGCCAAGCTGACGTCCTCAATAGATTTATCTGCTTGGGAATGATGAGATTAAAAACTTGTTTCCCTGTCCAAAGGGGTCTAGGCTTCAAGATTGCAGGTGCAGGTATTTTCCCATCAAAATCCTCCCACCACATCAAAATGTTCATGAAAACATCCTGCCAAAGTAAAATAATGGATCAGGTCTTTAGTCAAGTGTATTAAACGATCTCAATAAACAACTAACAAAAAATGCATTACCTTCTCAATGAAGGTGTCTCTCTTAGTGATCTTACGGCAACCTAAAAGGGTATCTTGCACAATACCCATGACTGGTCTATTTGATTGAGGAGACACGATGCATTTAGGTACCATCATCAACTCCAGAACTTCTGCTCTGGTTTCAAAAGACTGAGGTACATGCATGTTCATTTCATCTCCATCAAAATCCGCATTGTACGGGGAAGTGACGGACAAATTTAAGCGAAAGGTTGAGTATGGCATGATCTTGATTTTATGCCCCATGATAGACATCTTATGAAGACTGGGTTGACGGTTAAAGAGAACAAAGTCTCCATCATTTAAGTGTCGCTCCACCTGCAATAGCGAGAAGCATATTCAAGATGCAACTAAAATTAAACTACTCAACCATAACTACAAAACACAAAAAAAGGATGGTTGCCTTGTATCCGAGCTCCAGATGACAGTCACTACTTTTCTTCAAATAACGAAGATCAAGCCTCTGACCATCTTCTCTAATGATGTACCTGGCTCCAGTTTTCCCAGGGGGAGGATGAGGGCCATTTTCAACAAGCTCCTTTAGCCTGGCCAAAAATGATAATAATATTTATCGTAGGTACAACTGGAACCATAAAGAGTAAACTGCAGACAGTTTCTATACAAACTGAGACCTTTCAATATTATACGGAGTGACAGTTTCTGGATACGTCAAATTCAAAGCAATACTCCATGGAACTCCCAATTCATCAATGTTAATGGTTGGATCTGGGGTGATGACTGTCCGTGCTGAAAAATCGACCCGCTTACCCATCAAGTTACCCCTAATCCGACCCTCCTTAGCTTTAAGCCTACTGCAGATTGATTTAATAGGGCGGCCTGACCTCTGTGTAGCCTGAACAGTAGACAAAAACCCAAGTGAGGCCACATATCAATAGAAAAATCAAAATATAAGGGCTGGAAGATGCAGACATACCCTTGGCTGACCCGGAAGCTCATTGTCAAAATATGTAGCTACATGGAACTGCAACAATTGTGCAAATTCAGATATTATATGTGCAGGAGCCCCATTTCTCTCCTGTCTCCTCAGATTCTCATTATGCCTTATGATCATGGCCAACTGATGGGTCAAATCATCCTAAATCAACCAAAACAAGAAAAAAAAAATAGGGCATTAATTTTCAGCTTGGAATCTCCAACAGAAGCAGATTGCCTTAAAAAACTTCACATTTAAACCATATTACCCACACACAACCCTGTTTCGCGACTATGAACAACCATTTTACAAAAGCTTCGTGTATTAAGTCTCAAATTTCCAATCTTCACAAAATTGAAAAATACTTATAGGCCATGGCATTCCACCAAAACCCCACAGTATCAGGACAACTTGTAGATTTAAGAGCAGGGCCCCTCGTAAAAGGAGTATAAGACCGCACAAAGGACTTGCCTCACTCCGTGCGGATGTATCCATCATCACCGAAGGTCTTACAGGAGGGGGAGGTATTGGGAGGACTTGCAAAATCATCCAATCTGGACGGGCAAACTTAGGATTCAAACCCAACAAAATGCAGTCTTCATCACTTATTCGCTTGAGGACATTAAGAACCTGTAATGTGGCATATACCATTACTATCAAATGTAGTAAGCCAGACACTGAGGTAAGGGATTGAAATGACAAATATAAAACTAGAAGCAATTCCCAAAGGAAATTGGGAAATATACAACTAGAAAAAATTCAAAATGGACTTACCCTTTCAGCAGAAAGCTGTTGTTTCCTTTCAACAGGTTCGGGAAGCTGTTCAGGGTCGTCACTTTTCTTTTTCTGAATCTTGTATTCAGCAATCATTTTCATACCTTCAATAGTAAGCTTTGGCTGCTGAGCACCACAACCCCCTCTACTCTTCTTAACTGGTTCATCAGTGTCTTGACCTTGGGACTCAATTTCATCACCACCTTCGCATTTGGTTTTGCTCTTGCAGCTATCTAAAATCTTTTTAAGCCTGTTTTTGGGATTTCTGATTTTCTGAGCCTGTTTAAATTTGTGATCCTCCTACAAATATAGAAACCGAATAATAAATTCAACCTGCAATGGTGTACGCTGGATGATGAACAAATGCGGGGCCAGGTGACATGGCTTTTTTGATAATCAAGTTTATCAGATAGATCACCAATTAGAATGGATGACAAACACACTAAACGACTAAAAAGCTGAACAGATACAAAAACTTATAATCAAGGCCAGAAACTAGGGCGTTCTGGCCTCTTACTTAACTGAGGCGAACAAATTACCTCATCGGCAAGAATTTTGGAGCAATTGAAGCAAACACACCGCATAATACTGAGTACTGTTTTTATAAACCCAATATGGAACATGGGTTTGGCAAGCTCAAGGTGCCCAAAGTGTCCAGGACACTCTGCCATACTGGCCATACAGGTCTCGCACTTCATCTTCCGATCAATGGTACCCAGACGAGGATCGCTAAGGCCGCCAATCTTTGGCTTCCCTCTCTCCATCGTCTCACTGTGCTCGATATGCACCACCGACATTTGCCTCTGCAAAAAAATAAAAAAAAAACACATCACATATCACAATTTTCAAACCTTTGAAACCCTAACCATCCGATTGGCTGCAGATAAAATTTGAAAGAAAAACTTATAATATGTTGTGAATTGACTGTCGCAAAATTTCCAAGCTTCCTCATCCGATCAATTCTCCGCAACCAAAGAGAGTAGACAGAAAATGGATCAGTGGAGATAGATATAGAATCGGAAAAGAAATTACAATTTCATCGGGGCTGATGATGCCGAACTGAACAAAACGGACTTTGGAGACCTCCGCCGGCGAGTATGGAAATCGAATATCCATGGCTGCTTCAGATCGTACAAGATTTCAATAGATAGATCGAGAAAAAATAGGGTTTCCAAATAGTTCTATGACACCAATACAATTGTTGTTCTTTTTTTTTACAATTTTTACAAATTTCAAACCAAACGGCCATTATTCAGGTTGGTTCAAGCGGTAGTGAATTCATAGGTCGCACTCTCAGGCGTTCTCTGGATATAGATCGCAAGACTCTAAACAAAAACAAACCCTTTCGATGAGATGCATATTTATAGACCCTGCAACGGTGCCCTAGCGTGCTTCCCACGAACTTAGTTACTTTACCCGAAATACCCCCCTATGGCGGCGTTGCCTTACAAAGTTATCCTGAATTTTGATCTCGTATATGAATTTAATTTTAATGAATTCGGGTAATTGATTTGTTAGATTTAATTAATGATTAATGTTACGTGAATTTAAAATTTAAATTTAAAAATAGATTTAATAATTAAAATTAAATAGATAATGGGTTTTAATAAATGTTGAGACTTATAGTGAAATTAATTGTTGTAATTATCAAATTTATTTTTTAAGTTTAATTTTTAAATTCATGTTGTATCATTCTTAATTAATAAATTAATTGTGTATGAGTTAAATTATCTAATGACGGAATTAAATTAAGTCCTTGGTTAGATTCTTAAATTAAGGAGCAATGCTATTGAGACCTAATTTGTTGACTTAATTTGCTGACTTAATTCACTATAACCTTTGGATTAACTATGGGCTCCATCAAATATTGGAACTCAGTGTTTATCCAATGGTTCCAATGAACTCACGTCATTAGATCAGCAAATAATGTCAGATTTTTAAGTCCAAATAATATTTTCCTAAATTAAGTTCCTGATTAGATTTTTAAATTAAATTTTAGTAGTATTGTTCAAGTCCAAATATTCAGTATTTATATGTGAGTTGAGTTTAGCCAAAAAAATCTCAATAGATTTAAATTCGAGTAATAATGGGATTGAAATTTTGGAATTTTTAGACCCAACTCAAACCAGTAGAAATTAGTGAATCCAAGTTTAATCCGAGTTGTACGTGAATTTTAATTTAAGTTGTGTAATTTGAAAATCAAACTCGAATTCAATTCAATTTCAATTCGCTCAGTTTTTTGTTTAAATTATATCAAACCTAATTTTAACTTAATTTTCAACTTGGATTATGTATCGGGATGCAAAAATTTTGAATAAATAATACTCATATTGAAGCATTCAAGTTGAATTGAAAATTCAAATTAAGGTCGAGTTAAAGAATTTTATATCTTAAATTGAATTAGAATTGATCTTTTAATCCGTCCTACTTACCGTGTTATACCCGTAAGCGAGAATCCTACCCTTTCACCCAAAATCATAAGTTATGGAAGGAATACTACAATTAGGAATTGCCTCTTAGTGTATTAGTGTGTTTTTTTTTTTAGTGTAATTATTTTCTCTAGTGTAATAATTTTTATATAAGTGTATTTAGATTTATTACTTTCATTGTTTAATAAAAAAATAAATACTCAACTTAATGAGTACTTATTTGTAATCTATTTTAACTCGTTTAATTAAATTAAGTGTTATTATCTAACTCATTTAAAATTCACATTAATTAATATAAATACCTAACATATTAATTTTTGCACAAATTAGATGTGTTAATAGGTAAAAATTACCACTTTTAATCCCTCCAATTGAATTAACTAACATTCCACGACTAGTTGTAACTGCATTAGGATGGATACAAGTAATGATTATCTTAATTTATAACCCTCCATTCCCGGAAAAAAAAAAAAGGCAAGTGTGGAGTAGAGCGAATTTAACGAACCTTGGCTCATTCACCGATACTCATACACCTAGATATATAAATTATTTGATTACGGGACTCTCAATCAATAGGCTCTATCAACAAAAAAATATTGTATTTTTTAGCATGATTTTTTGTGATCCAAGTGTATGTTATCTTTATCGATTGATCTATAATTATGCTTCTCCAGTGAAAGCTGTGGATTCGAATGACTCTACGACGCACTAGAATTGAGGAGAAGAGATAGTTACCATTACGTTTTCCTATTCATCATTTGAATAGAATCAGTTGATTTTTTGACATTTTCGAGGTCAATCTTTGTCTTGATCCCAATAAGTTCAGATGAGGATGTGAGGATGTCCCTGGCGAACTCAATTGTGCATTTTGTATCTAAGGTGCGGTGTTTGTTTCTTTTAGTGGTCTATCGATTTGGTTGACTCCTCTTGTTCTTCTATTGATTAGAAAATCCAGTAGCACCACGCCGGTTTAGATTTTGATTATAAAGGCTATGGGGAGCCTTATTCTCCTTCAATCAGTGACATAATGGTTTGTTAGATTCACAGTAAGAGCTCTTTTATAATCCTATCAATCAATTTGACGATGAATTAGTTGTGGCCTTGGTCAATGAAGTCAATCTCCTATTTCTCTTGACCACAAAATGGCGGGACCGTGTCTAATATAAGAGATTGTCAATTGAGTATCAAATTCTTTGATTTAATTTCGCGATCAGATGAAATTGGAAAGGAAGGGAAACTAGAGCTATGAGGACGGCCTAACACAAACTGAGGCCTAAATTGAGAATTTTATGAGACCTCATTAAATATTTTTAGAAAATAATAATTATATTTTAACTATTGTTAGACGTTTTACGAAGAGTTGCAATATGATTTATTTTCAATGTTTTAATGCATTTGGGATGGGTGCGGGATCAGATAATAAATTGGGTGTAATTGTGAAAGTCAGGTTCTTATAAATAAATAAATTGAATGAAGTCTTAAAGAAACAACAAGAGAGATAGAGATGAGGGTTAAGAACCAGAGCAAAACAATGAAAGTGTGAGAAAAAAAAAAAAGTTAGGAAGAGATGGTGAGAGTGGAAGAAAAAATAGTGAAAAATAATTTGAGATAGATTACTATTTTTAAAGTTAAAAATCATTACTTTTAAAAAATTTTAGAAGACTTTGTTATATTTTAGGACTTTTTATATATAAGGATTTACATAGACTGTGAAAAAATTATTACATTTTAGGGCTTTGTATAAAGTTTTAAATAGATTTCTAAAATATGTTAGGCCTTTAACTTGGTCTATTCAAAAGAGTCTCAGAATATGAAATTGATCGAAGGGTTAAAAATTAAATTAGGGCCTAGGAGACTAATTTAATGGTTAGGCCTACTATGCCTCCTCCCATTCAAATGATCGAACGGCTTGTGTATTTTGTAATAATTATAGTCTCTGTTTATGCTTCATTTCCGAGTCTTCGTCTATGAAACCTATTAAGTAAGATAAATTAATTAATGGATGACACATAAAGATTAGATTTAATACATTTGTAACTCAATATTTTATGCATTTTTTTAATTTGTCAAAAATAATGTGTGGACCATTACAAAGTATTGTAAAGTTATTCAATATTACAACGTGTTGTCATATAATTTTTCTTTTTAGTAATTTAGGCATTTAATATATAATAAACATTAAGTATGTGTCATTTCATACTCATACTATCTAAGTGCAATTGTGCAATAGTAAAATTCATAGAAATTATAAATATATATAGATCATCATAACTAAGTACACATTTTTTAGCAAAATAATACATATTTTTAGATAATAAACATATTTTTAGCAAATTTAATATATAATAAACATTACGAATGTGTCATTTCATACACATTTTTTGTGTCATCTCACTATTGCTTGAACCGCACTTTTCAGAACATAATATATTATTTCATTACTATTTTTATGTTCTTTCTTATTTGTTTTGTATGTTTTTCATGAAAATTGTGATATTAGATTATCGATTATCGGTATGTATTCATAATTTTTTGTTATCTTGTTAATAAATTATTTTTTAATTTTTTTGTGATCCATAACTTGTTTATGTATGTAAGATTCACATATTGTTTTATTGTGTTTTATTTTCTCTAATAACAACTTTATTTGAAAAAAATTATATATTAATTAGTTTTTATTGTAGATCTTTTTTTAGATTGAACAATTTAATTAATTGGTGTTTTTATGTTTAAATGAGAACAAAGTCAAGTTTGAGAGTAGAAAATGTGTTTGATTTATTTGTATTTGTGAAAAAGAGAGATGCTTATTATACTTTTTTATTAAAGTGTTAAGTATTTTTTTGTGTTTTAATAAATGTGTATGTGTGAGATGCACTGCACTTTTAGACCTAAATTCTAAATTTTATTTTGTTAACTTAATTTTTTAGAATTTTTTTTTGTGAAGCTAAATTATAATTAGTTTTAATTTTTAATTTATACTTAATTATTAAACTTTAAAATTTAGGGTCTCTTTTATGTGTGGAGCTTATTTTATTAAAGTGTTAACCATTTTTTTTGTCCTTTAATAAATGTGTATATATGATATGGACTGTACTTTTAGACCTAAATTCTAACTTTTATTTTATTGACTTAATATTTTAGAAATTTTTTTGTTAAACTAAATTATAATTAATTTTAATTTTTAATTTATACTTAAAATTTATTAAAATTTAGAGTCTCTTTTATGTGCGGCGCTTAAAGCCCATACTTTTTCGGCTCTCCTGAATCCTGATGAGCCGGCCATAGACATATACCAATGATATAGACTCAATGCTTACGTGGTAGTGTCCTAAACTCTTGCTAAAACCTGTCAAAACTAGAAAATCTAACCTTAATATAATTAGGAATTCTTAACTACAGATTGTTCATAAATGCCAACAAACAGATCATTCTTTTTCAATTTACATAGATAGAATAACAGTTTCAAATCATTTATATCATGATAATTGAGTTTGAATTTACCCATTCCATTTACTTCGCAAATGAGTCTACCAGATTCAACCGTTCACCACTGGCACTGGTTAAGTTTAAGGTCAAACCATAACGTTGTGTCGTCATTCTATCAAATTTGCTGGTCTGGCGAAAGATACTTTCTTTCCTTCATAGGAAAACTGTAACACTGTAAGCTTCAGCTTTGGGCCGCAATCACGAGTTGCCTTGAAATTCCTACTGCTAGTTGGAAGCCCATTAGAATAAACTGATGGATAAGTAGCATAACCCTTTAGAGGATCATTTAGGCCCAACCCAATTGGTAATCTATTTAGTGCCTTTTTAGATTAGATGGGCCAACCCAGTTCATTGGATAATCACGACTTTATATTATGTTCGGATCAAGTTATTTTAAGTTCATATTATTTTTGAGTCCATATAGTATTTATATAATCATATCTATGGTGAATAAAAAACTGCACGATCCCACCCCTCTCTCAATCAAATCTAAGTACAAATATGTCATTCAAAAATTAAAAATATACATATATACTAGTAGAATCAGATAAAAAACTATTTAAAAGTTCACAACAATTCAAGAAAAACAAATAAAAAAATTAAGAGATTATATATTTTTGTTGTAGAACATCAGTTAATTTATCATGATAAACTGGACAATTCATATGTGATATAAATCTAATCCATTTGTTATTTGCGTTAATCGGTAAGATGTTTTGTTATGTTACGTTCGAGCCTTATAGCATGTCACATAGAAAATTGTCACCCCAGTCGGCTTGGTTTAGTTGGTCGCTCTCTCTTGTGTCTAGATTCTCCGAATCGAGACACCAAGAAGACAATTTTAGGAGTAAAAAAAAATCTAAAGTTAATTAATTAGAGATGAGGAGCCCAAAATTAATTGGGTCAGGTTCAATAAATTAATCAAGCCCAAGCCAGCTAAAAGACAATCCAAGTCCATTCTATCAATCCGATCCAGTTCAAGATCCAAGGAGCTCAGAAAGATAAGAGCACGTGAGAGAGAGATTATCGGGATATATACTCCTGAAGATCAATCCTACCTTAATTGTATTTACAAAATAAGTAATGTCCTCTTACTCACGTCACTGCCTCATCAAACCTATATATTGTAAGGTTTCTTCGCGTAGAGAGATATCTCATTCAACACTTATCTACATCTCACCACATAGAGCTTCACTCTTAGTTATTGTATCTCCCATGGAGCATACCCTTCCAAAGCTTTCTCTCTCTATAACTTTATTCATTAATAATGACTTATGGTCATCGTTGTCGTTTCTTGATAGTAGAGTAGGTCACCCGGACCGAACCACTATATATTTGTGTATCAACTTCATATTTATTATTTTGTCATTGATTGTCTTATTTATTGTTTATTAATTACACATCTTCACATACTCAACTATTGATCTTACACGAGACCAATTTATACATCATCAAAAGAGATTATATTGAACACCCTTTTTCCCACTTCCGTCCAACTCTTTTTACCATATGCAATACAATAAAAATATGGCTTAAACAATCTCAAGAACAATAGTGGGTGTCAATTTTCCGTCCAAAAACAAGTGGGTGGGCGTGTCAATTTCATAAACTTAGGTCCACCAGGTGCATATTTACACCAAGGTTCTAGGCAATATATGGTCATATCAGCAACCAAGTCAAGAATTAGGCCAAGAGCAATTTGAACACGTTTGAAATTCCATTTTGATATGATGAATGTTAATTGAATACCATTTTGCTGGCTTCATTTGTCGATTTTATTAATCATTGTCATTAATTTAATTATAAGTCCTAATATTATTGAGACTTACTGCTTATTTAATAATTATAATCAATAAAATTAATAAATAATGTCAATTTTTTTTAAGTACAAATACCATTTCTTGTGGTCGGAGGTCCAAATTGGAACTTTAAAGAATGTGGTCTTCCTTTTCAAAAAGACGAAAAAAGAATGTGGTCTTGTAATTACTTCCCCCCATGGGTGGGGTAATTTGATACACGAATAATCTATTGCATGTGTTAAATGCATATGTCATGTGTTGTGTCATGTCGAGTGGATGTACCGGGAATAACTCAGTGTTCGAATTTATGATGTAATATAAGCGAAAAGTGATAAATTTAAACACAAAAATTTAATGTAAATAATTTTAAGACAGATTTTAGTGGCCATTTGATAAGTCTATTTTAAATCGTTTGAAAATTATTGAAACTTGTCATATTTTATATTATAGATAAATGTATTTTTTTATACTAAAAATACATATATAGATAAGTCATTTCACACAACTCCAAATAAATATTACTATTATTTAACACTACACAAATGGATTTGACAATGTTACCGTGAAAAAAAATTTGGTACCACACCTCTAAAATTTATTACTTCAAATAGTACTTTTATAATTTTTGTGGGTTATTTTATAACTAAAAAATTTATCACGTATGTGAATATTTTCACCACTATTGTAGGTATTTTTATTACATTTATGGTAACTATTTTTATCACTTTTATTAAGTATAACAAAATTTATCACTTTTGTAGGTGATTTACTACATTTGTATGTATTTTTATTACATTTTTAGATATTTTTATCATTATTGTGTTAACTATTTTTTTATTACCACAATAGTTATAAAAGTTACAACAAATGTGATAAATTTTGGTAAGGTACCGAAATTTTGAATATTATTAACGTAGTCAACTTTCTACACAGATAATTGAGAGAGATCTCATTATAACTTATGTCAGGTTGAAGCTAAGGTCCACCGTATGTTCTGGGTGTTGACGAAGAAGTTTAATTCCATTGAATTATTATAGATATAGAGACTTGAATTCAAATATTGAGCCAAAAAATTTAAATTTTTATTCCCTAGATCAATCATTTGGTGGTATGTCACATTCAATATCAAATCTAAATGTCACATAAAATTAATTTTCATTATTGATGATCAAATTTATTAAAAAATAAGTTTCATCGATCGCGAAGAACTCAAAGGTAAACTAATGTTTAACAAATTGCTGGTGGATTTCCGCTTAACTCAAAAAACATTTTTTTAACTTTATATAATGTTGCACATCAACATGTAAAATATTACATAATGGATTCGATTTCAAATTATATGTAATAATATCAATTCTTCCCCGACTAAACCAATTTACGTTCGGATCAAATTTTGAGCATGAACATATAATTTTAAAAAAAAAAGTCTAAATCAGTTGAACTTTTAATTTGGTTCAAAAATTGGATCGGTATAATATTACAGGTACAACAAATTATACACACGAGGTCGGTGGAACGCCCACAAATCTATCGGAACGAGAGAGAGAGACGTGTAGCCGTGGAGGCCTTCTATAAATGCCGAGTTATAAGTCCGTGTATGCATGGTCCTTTTTCGTAGTTGTCTGTGGTTCACACGGTCCATTGCAGAGAAAGGGTAAGGGGTATATCCTTGAACCCCTTATCTTGCACGGGGTTTCCCTTGAATTGGAATTTCTGCAGTTATTGCTCACAATGGCTTGCAAACTTGCACATTCTAGTTTCCTTTTTATGGTAACATTCATTCCCCTCTCTCTCTCAGCTCGGTTATCTCAGTGTAGTTTACGCGTGTTGTATGTGCTGTTTGATTTTCAGGGACCACAGCAAAGGCCAATTATGAACAATAGAGTGGCCACACTTAGTTCTCCAGGTATGCATCTCTACCTTTCTCTCTCTTAAGATTGGCTTGGTGGTTCAAATTGGAATGTGGATTCTCTTTATTTGGTCCTATTGTTCACATTCTCAACTTTCAGATAGAATGTAACTGTGGAATGGCAATTAAATGTTGCTTGTGTCAGAAGGTCTGGTTTTGGTTTTGGTTGATATTTGGTATGAATATGTATTTTTAGTTGGCTTTACATAGAATTAGAACGCACTTGATAGCAAAAGCAAACACCAACATCAAGACTTGGGTTTCGTTGTGATTCTCCAAGATCTGAGTCTTGATATCAAGGAACTTAGTTGTAGCATAAATTTGAACTTTCTGATGGTCTAAAGTGTAAAACAAAGGGGGACTTCAGTGTTGCATATGGAATGTTGATTGCTACAGAATGCAATAATTAAGACTATGAGCTGGTAACCTAATACAAAAGGAAATAATAAAATCTGTTTTGCAATAAATTTTGTCCACATCACAAAATAGTTTAAAATTAAACAGAAAAACTTGGGAACACAAAATGCTATGTGGGCTTTAATGTTATATGGTCCAGTTCGAAAGCCTAGGTCTACGGATGAATAACCTTGGCCGGCAAATGTACACTATAAACTATGGACAGTATAGAGTTTTTGAAACAGAGGTAAAAAACAGTGGGGGGGGGGGGGGGGGATTTCACCCTGTCACTAACTGACAACATATATATGACAAAAAAACCTAGTTTCCGGATTGGGTCAGTTTTCGGAAATTTGTTTCCTATCAGCACAATTCTCCACTATCTGGGTTAAGGTTCATCAAATATCCCAGCTAAAAGCCAAAATGCCCAGTTGGTGTGATCAAAGTACAATACAGAAACAATATTTTAATTATTCACTTTTCAAGATTGAATTTAGAGTTTTGATCAACACCAAGTGATTGCATTGAAACATTCTCATCTTATCCCTGAGAAGGAAAAATGTTGCTGCTTCCGGAAACATTTTATTGTTGGTCCTTAACTTTTTGCGTGGATGGCCGCAAACATTTTTATTGTTGAAGACGGTGTTCTCATTTTCACTATACTTCATACATTGATGGAAGCTTTACAGTGCACATCATTTCTCTTTTTAGACTAATTATCGCATGTCTAACTACAGTGCAGCATAGTTCTTTTTACATATCAAGCTTTGGAAATTGCTCTATTTTATGGGCTACATACACCTAATTATGGGTGAGCCTATAACTGCCTACATCATTATAGAATATGCCTGAAGCTTTAGTTTTTTTATACAGACATTGCATACGGTTTGGTCATTAAGTCATATGGGTACCCTCTGATGCTTACTATGATAGACAGGCACTTATTTTCTGAAGTGGGAAAGTCTGCCGCAGGAGAGAATCCAACTCCAAAAGTGTTCAAAATCCTTGAGAAATCCTATGATTGTACAAGCTGTGGCAATTCCAGTTGCACCATCTCCACCCAGCAGTGCGGAACATAGGAAACAAATAACGGAAAGCTATGGTTTTAGGCAAATTGGAGAACCACTTCCAAATAATGTTACACTGAAGGATATTGTTGACACCCTCCCAAAAAAGGTAGTTGTCAGAAGCACTGAATTCATGCACTCAAATGTTATGGGACTACTTTATCGAGCTTATTTTATGATTTCATAATGGTTCTCCATAGACAGTCAGAAAAGATATATACCACCACGACCAAGAATTTAAATACAGCTTGTATTGAACTCTGAGTGTCTATTATACAAATCCCACATGTTGATTTGATATATAACTGTGAACAATAGCTGCAGTGTCAAATTAGGCAGTGACTGCCTTGAACAGTTTACCAATTTTTTGCCTAAGTAGAGCTTGATGCTGACTTTACCGTGCTTTTTTTTCCTTTCAACTAACTTTTCCTGGCTAGTGAGACTGTATAAATTGGCAAAAAGACTAGGCATAATATCTTCTCAAATTAATGCTTGAATCTGATGAGTCTTCAATAATGCATACTGTAAAGACTTTTCATGGTACAATCTGCTGGACTAAAAGGTGTTTCCCTCATGCTATCCTTTTTATAATTTGTTAGCTTCAAATTTGTTCTGTACAAAACAACAGAAAATGCCCGGGAAGAGGATATCTGACTTTCACTGTGTGACTATGGTTATGCAAATCTCTTCAAGCAAAATTCAAGCTCTTATGTTTTAAATATTGTCTTAAGGTTTTTGAGATTGATGATATGAAAGCATGGAAGTCAGTTCTGATATCTGTCACTTCATATGCACTGGGCCTCTTCATGATCTCCAAAGCGCCGTGGTATCTTCTTCCTCTGGCTTGGGCATGGACTGGGACTGCAAGCACGGGGGTTAGTTGTGTCATTCTTGTTTTTATGATTTATTGCTTTCCTATACCCTTGAATTTCCCTTTTTTTCACAAGCTTTACACCTAGCCATCTCTTTTCATTTGGTGTATTTTTCTTTTTCCCCAATGGTTTAGTTTTTTGTCATAGGCCATGATTGTGCACACAAATCATTCGCGAGGAACAAATTTGTGGAAGACATTGTTGGGACTCTGGCATTTTTGCCATTGATATATCCCTATGAGCCGTGGCGTTTTAAGCATGATCGGCATCACGCAAGAACAAACATGTATGTGTCATATTCCTCTTTGTTTGGTATGAGATTCTGCTATGATTTTTTATATATCACGGTTGATTATTGACCATTATCTTCAAAGATTTGGTGTTAGACAATATGTATGAAATTTACTTCGGATATCATATGAATTTGTACATATACATAGAGGAAATAAAAAATATTACATAAGAGTATATCTTTTTGTTTCCGTATCCATGCCCGGCTTTTTAAAGATTTTTTGTACTATCATGTCCATGATTCCATGTTACAAGTTTGTGTCTGTGCTTCTTAGTATAGTGGAATATAATACGTGTGTTGACCGTAATCTTTTAAGGAAAACAAGACTGTTGAATGAGTTCTTATCCGTGATTTCTCATTTTGGAAATTTCATATGTTGGGTGGTGTATAAAAAGTACCAATTTTTTAACAAGGAAATAAGTAAGTCAATCACACTTACGGTTAATGAGGCCTAATGGGAAGTTAATAATTGTTCTCATACTTCCAAGGAATTGGTCGATTCCCTTTGAATATTTTCCTCAAGAGTGTTAGTTTCTCATTATCCTAATTCCAGGTTGAATGAAGATACAGCCTGGCACCCAGTTTGGAAAGAGGAGTTTGAGTCATCCCCAGTTCTGCGAAAGGCAATTATATATGGATATGGCCCTTTTCGACCTTGGATGTCTATAGCTCACTGGTATTATTCAATGAACGTTTTTTTTTGCTTTTTTGATACATAACAATCATTAGTAGTATATGTACCTGTCCTAATGTTGTTAACCATCATATTAGGTTGATGTGGCATTTTGATTTGAAGAAGTTCAGACCTAATGAAGTTAAAAGAGTGAAGATAAGCCTGGCTTGTGTATTTGCATTTATGGCAATTGGATGGCCTCTAATTGTCTTCAAGACAGGGATAATGGGATGGATTAAGTTCTGGCTAATGCCGTGGTTGGGTTATCACTTTTGGGTAATACAAATTTCTCATCTCTTGGTATTTTATATGCAGTAGGAACATACATCTCTGCAGTTTACTTGTTCTGTATTCAGAAATGCAAGTTAGTAATCAAGTGGACTATTGAAAGCACTTTCTGGCTACTGTATACCAAAACCGAAACTGCCAACCTCTTTTGATAGCTGGGTAAGTGGTTGAACCAATTCAATTGCATGCTCAACGGGCTGCCTGCCCAGTCTTTAGAAATAGTAAAATGGTATGAGTTGCAACTTAACGTCAAGATCTGATTCGCACCATGATCTAGGCTTCACAGTGGTTTATCAAAAGACAGGAGTTCGATCCCTTCTTCCTGTACGCTTCCATGTGTGTTTGTTCACATATGCACCAAAGGCTAGTTTACCAGTTTGACTGACGAGTCTGGAACCAGTTGTGACTTGTGATAATTAAAAAAGGTAGCCCAAGCACGAGGCACCTGCCCTGCCATTCTGGGTCTGGAGAAGGTCAAAGATGTGTGCAGCCTTACCCTCCCATGCAAGAGAGACCGGTCCCGCGACTTGAACCTTGACACCCCGGTCATAGTTGATCAATCTTACCGCTACCCCAAAAGCTCACCCTTACCAGTTGTGATAACTATGCTTGTTATTATTGTCAATCTCTTGCATGATACTTGTTTCTCTAAATTAGCATCTTTTTTTTGTGGTGTGAACTGAGTACTGTCAATTGATTTATAGCTTAATTGTTCAACTCAGGAATTTGTGGTTCATTAACTGTAGAGTTTTGGTTTGCCAAATTTGCAGATGAGTACTTTCACAATGGTTCATCATACAGCGCCGCACATACCTTTTAAGCATTCGGACGATTGGAATGCTGCTCAGGCCCAGCTTAATGGCACAGTTCATTGTGACTATCCTAGTTGGTAATGAAACTCTTTTACTTAAATTGGCTCCTTCCTGTTTCCCTGGGTCCTTAAATTGTCAATTAAATTGGATGCATTAAATGAGTTGAAGTAGGGAGTATATTAGTTTTGATGAATGAACGGGAGGGAGAAGAACATTGTACTCAAAGGTGCTTTCTCATTGGTTTCAACTTGTCTGGTTATGTCTCTGTGATGGTTGTTAGTCTTTGGGCTCAGCTATGACAGAACTGGACATAATAGACTTAGGAACATGTTTCCGTTATTTGTAAGGTTTCCATTATTTGTATTCAAATCTACAGATTGCTAATGTCTTCCCTTAGCTCTTAAAATTTTGTTAGTGACTAATAATATAGTCGGCTCCCATCTATACACTCTCTGCTAATGAGAAAAGGGAGACTATAACTGGATAAGAAAAGCTAGAACAGTGCAACAACGTATTCACAAAAAGTGATTCTACCGGTGGTATTCAAATCATATTTATTTAGTTTGAGAATGGATTATATTGGCTGTCAGGCATCATTCTATGTTAGTGCTTCTATTGTAGAAATCAATTAGTATTCTCCCCAAAAAATTAGTTTGTTGAATGTCCTCTTTTTCTCCTGGACAGGATAGAGATCCTCTGTCATGATATCAATGTCCACATCCCTCATCATATTTCACCAAGGATACCAAGCTATAATTTGAGGGCTGCTCATAAGTCTCTTCAAGAGAATTGGGGAAAGGTATGATTATATCAGTAATTGTTCTATGTTCTGTGCCATACCGCGGTATCTCATGGTAGTGGGTGCATGGTTACACAAGTGAAGTAAAATTTTTTCATTTGCTGCGTTTGAATGCAGAAGTCCATCCTTAAAAATAGTCACTAAACCCATATGGGGGTTGGATCAGTAATTGAACAAGGGGAGTCCCACTAGCCTGATAAGGCCCAGGTTTAATTAATACACGTGATTTCTGGGTCATCCAAGGTTGTGTTACAGCCATGAATACTAAGGCTGTGCGGTGGGAACGAGTCCCCATTATGAAAAATAAGTAGTAGTGAACCACCCCTTCACCCGATAAAAGTGTCATAAAGAAAAATCAACGCTCAAAAGATAACTAAAAAATGTATTCACTTCATTATGTCCAAATCCGTCTTTGGATGCTAACTAACTTGCTCTTTCTTTCCTTTGATTTCCCATGCTACCAACAGTATCTGAACGAGGCTGCATGGAATTGGAGATTGATGAAGACAATATTGACAATATGCCATGTTTATGATAAGGAGGAAAACTACATAGCCTTTGACAAACTTGCCCCTGGAGATTCCCAACCGATTAATTTCCTTAAAAAAGTGATGCCTGATTATGCTTAATGCATTGCTGCTCTTCAAGGGGTCCACTTCATTTTTGGTGTGTTCTTGTCTGTTATTCTTCTTGTAGTCCAATGGGGTATGCTTTCCGCAATGTCTTAACATGTTCTTAATTGTATTCAAACTACACAAATATCTAGGTGGTTTATTGGAATTTCATTGAAGGAAAAGCTTCCTGGTAGTCCCCAACCTTGCTTCTAGTGGGTCTGGCTTTTCAAGGAAACCCCCACTTTTTTTTTCTACAGAGTGTTCAAGCTTGTATCAATTATTCCTTCGAATTTTGAGTCGGTCACCGTAATTCGAGCTAATTTAACGACATGCCCTCTAAGGAATAAGAGTGACTAGTCATTAGGGAGTGTGAAAAATATCAAATTTGATACTTTTTGCTTGCAATAGGGCCCTCAATTTTTTTGTTCTAATGTGAGGCGTTTCAGTTTTTCTTAGTTTTCTTTAGTTATTTCGCTCAATTTTCTTAGATCTTTCATTTTGTATTGGTAAATAAAAAATTCACTCAACATAGTGGGTTCAGTTTAAATTTTTGGATTGACTATTACAAACGACACTTTAAAAATGATAGTGTGTATTGAGTTGAACTTCAGGACTAAAAATAATATTAAACCCAAAATATAAAGGTGAGAGAGCCTTAAACCTTACTTTTGACAATCGGGGGAATTTGGAAACTGGTATAAAAATTTAGATTTAATTGAGTTAAATTATATTAAGGAAATTTATTTAGGTCTAAGTACATTTTTTTTAAAAATACTAAAAGATCGTTTATTACTCAATTACTCTCTCTTCCCTATTTTTTCTCTATGTATCTCTTTCTCGTTGATAATTTTTTTTTTCTAATATGTAAATATTTGATTTAATTTTTTCATCTATCTCCCCTATTTTTTTTTCTCTCTTTTCCCCTATTTTCTCTCACCGTTACTCTTTCTCTCTCTCCTATATCAACATTACAACAATACAATTATATTAATCAGTAACGTAATTAGTTATAATTACTCTATAATACACCAAACAGTTACTCATGTATTCTAATAAATCAAATATTTACACTAAATAATTACACAAAATTACAACACTAACTCAATTTATAATTCAATTGTTTATATAAACCAAAGAGTTATACTATTTAGTATCATGACATGGTCACACCAATTATACATATCAAATTGGGTTTATTATTACACAAAAGACTTTACCATTATACTAAATTTGATGTATGTAATTGGTGTAACAATGTCGTGATACTAAATGATGCAACTCTTTGATTTTATATAAACAACTGAATGACAAATTAGGTTGATGTCATAATTTTGTATAATTATTTGATGTAACTATTTGGTTTATTATAACACACAAGTAACTGTTAGGTGTATTATAGGATAATTGTAACTGATTGGTGTAACTAATTAGTGTAATTGTGTTATTGTAACGTTGATATAATGAAAGAGACAAAATAAAGAGAGAGTAATGGGGAGAGAAAATAAGGGAGAGAGAGATAAAAAATTAAATCAAATCTTTATATATTTGAAAAAATATATTATCAATTGGAGATAGAGAGAGAGAAAATAAGGGAGAGATAGAGAGAGTAACAGAGAGAGATGGATAGAAAATATGCGAGAGAGAAAGAGATTGAGAGAAAAGGGTAAGTAAAAAAATTTAAATATTATTTGAATTTTGTACCTAATTACAAGATATTTTATTAAAATTAAATTTAATAGTGTAAAATATTTATCCATACGCTTCATTTCAAATAAGTCTAAAAAAATGTACGCACACCATAAAAATTATTTTTAAGTAAAGTGGTGATAGTATGAGTTTAAACGCTTATTAGGCCTAAAAATACCTCCACATATGCACCAAAGATGGCCTTAAGCACTAGTAATAAACGTATAATTTGGGATGAACTTTAGGGCTGTGTTAACGAACAAATTAAACCGAGCCGAATTGAAGCTTGTTCAAGTTGGTTTGATCACTTTCAGGGGTGTTAGAACAAATTAAATCGAGCCGAATATTGTTCATTACGATCTAATTAAACTATGTTCCACCCCAATTTTAGATAGTATACGGAGAAATGGTAATTATGTCATTTTATTTATTTAAAAATTGGATGACATGAGAATATCACCACCACAAATTATATTTGTGGAAGTCATGTAAAAAATAACATATTTGCCTACCATAATAAACTCAAATATTTTTTTAGTTAAAGGTGCAATTTGGGTAGAATTCTAGGGTTGCCTGTTAAAAACAAAAAAATACAAGGGTTGAATTTAAATTTAAAAATATATAATTAGGTTGAGTCCAACCACTAACTACTTAACCCATCCAATCCAACAGAGGTGGACCATTGCCCTTGCTAAATTTGGTTATGAAAATAAACTTCAATTATATGATATTTAATTTTTTTTTTCTTTTTATATCATACTTATCATGATCAATATTCTCCTACATTGATTTGTCCACCCATCAGTCATGATAGTGCAACCAGTCTCTTTTCATGTGGTTTGAAAATTATAAACAAAATTTTTCACTTCTTCAACATTCTTGTTCAACAAATAACCACGCAAGTCATGAAGATTAGGGCCCTTATAACCACCACCAAAATCAGTAATTACATCTATCATAGGCTGATAATTCATGGAATTCACAACATTAAAGAAAATGCAAGCATCCATTATTTATTTAGAAACCGCAAGATCACACCTCTCATCCATTATAGTAGGTTGAGAACCGGTGGTAGTCCTTGGTACAAAGTAAGAGCCAATTATTTTACCTTTTCTTGCTACATCCTTGTTATGTATTGATTTACGATGACCTCCACCAATGGAAATGCCTTTTGCTTTATAAGAGGATGAAATTTCTTGAACATCATCATTTTCTTGCATATATTCTTACTCTGCATAATTTTGAAACTCTAGTGTATATGGATTCATTTCATCATAATGTTGTTGTGTATTTCTTTTCTTGGTGACAGTACTTTCCAGAACCAATCTTATCTCAAAACTAACATTGGGAGGGCATCTAGTACATTATTCTACTTCTCCTTTAATCCCTGCCAAATGTTGCTTGAATCTATTGATACCACCTCCCTTAATTACCTTGTGGCAATACATTCAAATCAAATTCTTTCCTCTTTTTGAAGACACAGAGTCTTCCCGACAATGTGCCCATGCGGGGTCAGTCTTTTCTCTTATTGCAACTTTTGTAGAAGAAGGATTTGGTGTAGCGCTAGTTGGAGTAGAGCTAGTGGGTGTAGATTGAGATTCAATTTAGTGTTCCAGATTAAGACATTCTACTATGACATCGAAAACCAAAAAGCCACAACTCACAAGTAATTAAACCCCACAAGTCACAACACAACACACTAACTTCAAACTTTAAATTATAAACTAACATTCTAAGATACACAAAAAATAGATCAAATCTGATACCAATATGAATTTGAGTAATGTGATACCAATAATAGCACAAACCAAGTAATTTAATCCCAAATTGCAAGTGTATATCTATGACACCTATCAAAAAAATTAAAAAGAAAAAGAAAACATTCAGCAAAATTTGAGAATAAGATAAAAAGTGTAAATAAAATGTCTAAGGTCAATCAATCTAGAATATATATATACATCCTCATTCATGCATATTATGAAGACCTTCCCACAAAGGAATTAGAAAACCAGCAATGGCATATAGTACAACATTAGTGGGATCTCTTTATAATAATGCTATATTTAATTGGTGAAAACCTACAATGACCATATCTACCCATAGTATAGTACTTGTGGTGGGCATTTCCATTTCAAACATACTTTACAGTTCTCTTTCTAGGTATTTCATTTCAATTGCCTTGTTTTATAACTTACAAACTCTCACCACTCAAAGCACGGATGAATCAGTACACAAATCAGAATGCAGTAACAATGTTCACCACCTTTGTGAAATAAGAGTTAAGAACAGTTATTCAATTCAACCAAAAAAATTGAGCATAATCTACCTTCCCATTTGATAACATAACCATACAATAAGGGATAATATATCTCTAATAAAATACGAATTGAAGAAAATTAAGACCAAATTCAAGCACTTTGTGATAATCAAACACACAATTAGATTCACAAAGCAAATATTCAAAGAGTATAAAAATCGCACGCAAAGAAGTCTGTCAAAGGACTCACAGTTAACTCGATGGAGTTGCTGGACTGGAGGAGGGGAGGTGGTGGTCACTAGTTAGTCGCAGCTGATTGCTGCTGCAAGGTGGTGGTCAGTCGATTGGTGCCTTAGTGGTGGCTGTGGACTGTGAAGTGCCGAAGTGAGGGTGGTGGTCAATCGGTGTGCTGTGGCCCTGAACTGTGAAGTGTCGAAGTGGGGGTGGTGGTCGATCAGTGTGATGTGGTTGTGAACTGTAAGTCGAAGTGGGGGTGGTGGTCAGTCGGTGACTGCTGTGGCTGTGAAGTGCCGAAGTATAGTGGAATTGTGGATGGATCGATTTAGATTAGGGCAAATGGGCGACAAATAAAAGAAAGGAGAAAAAAAACAAAAGGCCAAAAGGCAAAAGGGGATCTCAGAGAAAACGTCTAGGTTTTATATACTCGTCCGGTTCTCACGGGTCACCGATTTTTTGACCGGTTTGACAGGTCTAAGCCGGGTTCTATACACAAACAATTTTTTAATATAACCGGCCCGGTTAAGAAATCAGTTCACCGAGTCTCTGGGTTGACCTGTCGGGTTTTAAAACACTGCTTAAATATTCCTACTTCGACCCCGTATTGGGTCTTAAATTGCCGTACTCATAATCCCAATCACAGACGATCTTTGCTCTTAGGACATGTGTTGGTTGGGGGATTTAGCGGTATTATAGGGTGGCATAGTAAAAAATAGTATATGGGGTTCCACCCAGGGGTGAAAGCAGACATGGGCCCCCCTCAATTTTTTTTTATTAGTTAGGTATATATATTATATATTTGTATAATACATTATTTGTGCCCACAACAAACTCAAGATAAAAATGTTAGACTCATATTATTTATTCAAAAGAATTAAAAAATTAAGTCAATTTAAAACAAAAAAATTTGAGCCCACCACTATCTACCAAAACTTATTAAAAAATTAAATGTTTGACCTATCACAATCCACAAAAATCGATTAAAAAAATAAAACTTTTGCCTCAACATTAAAAACAAAACGTTTCCCTCCCCCCTCAACTTTTTTTTTTTTGGCTTCATATTAAACATGTATTTTTTGAAATAAAATTTAGACATATTTAATTGTGTCCACCCTAATATTGTGTTCTGGTGATATTGATTTGAATAGACTCCTACCTAAATGATTATTAATTTTTTGAACAATATTATTGAAACCTAATTTAATGACCTAACATATTGCGATATTAAGTATAATAGTGAGTCTTAATATTTAATAAACTCTATTATCTATCAAATGGTCACAAACCATCGAGTCTTCATCAATTAAATTTCAAATTATGTACAACTAATATAATTGCTAACTTTTAGACATGTCCGAATATGTTTTGAATATATTGATATTATTTTATAATTTTTTTTAAATTGTAGGATTATTTCGTTATTGTATAAAAATCCATGTCGTTATGTAGTAAATTATAGGATCCTAAATGGAAAATTATTATTGCGATTTTATATATAAAAGAGATATTTTTGATAAAATTAATTTGTAACTTTCTCAAATAATAAAAATATACCAGGATCAATTATAAGTAATAATAATTAGTTGCATTTTCGATAAGAAGCTTTAATTATTATTTTTTTGTTCATGTTATATATATCGATTTTTATTTTTTTATGTTTAAAAAGTATTAAATTTAATTTTAATAAATATAAATTTATGAACTTTTTTGGTCTATTAAAAAAAATTAGAACATACTAACGTGCCCACCTTAAATTTTTTTTTGGCTCCGCCCATTGTTCCACCTATTACATTGTTTGGTTGACATTTTATGTGTAGTACCATTTTTTAGATTGTAATATTGATCCGATTTGTACATTGCTCTTTAACCCTTGTACATGGTTTTAATGAATACTGCCTACTAGGTGGTATTATTTTGCTGGTATAAATTCGCTAATGATACAAACAAGGAAAATGACATAAAATACCTTTTTGTGTAGAGTTCACATAAAAAAAATTATTTTGAATTTTTTTCTTGTATTATATTTAAGTGTATGGTGTCACTGATTTTTTTTTTTTAAAATTATTTTAAATTTTTTCTTTATATTATGTTTAAGGGTACGATGTCGCTGGTTTTTTTTTTTTAATCTTTTTTAAGGTGTCACCGATTCATATCATTAAATTTTTTTATGTCAATTTTTTACATTATCCAGAATTTCTCATATATAAATTGTCATACCATGTATTATACCAAATATTGTGCAAAAACGTTACATAATTGGAGTAAGGGAAATGATGATATTAATGGTAAAATTATATATTTGTTATACAAGATGTGATTGAATAAATAGTTGTTTGTGATATTCACTATAGTACCTATTGAACAAACAAATATAAAAAGAGATTGCAATATTTTTTATTGTCGGTAGTAATTTCAATTGATATTAGAAATATAAAGAATATATTTCTTAATACCATAGCAATATTTAAATCAAACATGCCTTTATAATAGTAAAAAAGGGAACTATCTGGTATAACACTTACACACACTAATCGTGTGACACGTATATATGGCAGCGTTTTAGGGTTTATTAAAGCTCTTTTGCTTTGCCTCACTCTCTCTCTCTCTCTCGTTCTCGTTGAAGCGGAAAACTACGAGTGACCGACTCCGTCTCCGTCTCTCTCTCTCTGGCGAAAATATGGAACCCTAAATCCCCAAATTTTGAACCCTTCCTCCACAAATCCGATGCAAGCTCTCACCCGCGGGTGTGACATCTCTCACTTTCAGGTAAGTGTAACTTTCAGGTTTTTCAGTTAGGTTTTAAAGCTTTAGGTTAGTTTAATTTTCAGAAATCTTCCATATAGCTGTGAAAAATGGGGTAGATTTTGATTATGTTTTGTGGGTTGCTTTTATTTGTTTCTTTGCTTGCATGATGATCTGTTTTCTGTGTTTGAGATTTTCTTTGTTTTGCTTTGATTTTTTTTTTTGGGAGAATGTCACAGCTCCACTCCGGAACTCCGCGGTTTCCTAGAAGGCGGACTCGGTACCGGTGTTGTAAGAGTTCGGAGTGGGAGTCGGAGGAAAATATGCACTCCCGCTGCAGTCGGAGTCGGATGTCGGAATTATGCCTTCCGACTCCGAAGCCCACCTCTACTGGCGATAACCCAAAACATCCGTCGAGATCGTGGAGAGAGAAAGCTATAGAAACATATGTTTGTATGCATATGTAGGATATTACCAATTCCAAACAATCATCAAATGGGAAAAAACACAGATGGGTCATCGTTCCATTCGATCTCATATTCAAATGGTTTTTCTTCCTCTCCTTTGTTTCAGGAGAGGATCGAATTTCATTTGGCGAGGAAGCCTTTTAATGGGTTCAGTAATGGCGGTAATGATTTCAAGCTCAAGACTTTGAATCCGATGAGGTTGGTGGAAGCTCACCAGAGTTCAGATGAGTGGAACCCATCTGAGAAGAGGTCTGATGGCCAGAGTCTACGGAGAATGGTTTGGATTTAGAGCTTCGTTCCGGGATTACTTTCAAGAGAATTGTGAGTTTGTTCAGTTGGACAGTCTTACTATTTATTTCTTTCTGTTTATTTCACACTGTTGGGCTCATGTTTCTGGAATATCCGTAGATTATCATATGTAAACGAGTTGGATTGGGTTTCAGTTTTGAGATTACTTTCAGTTGATGTTGTGGAGTTATGGTATTGTTTGGTAAAGTTTTTGAAAGTTTTACTGAGTGCTTGTTTATTTTTTTGTTGTTCTCGTATAGTTTGATATTGGTCTTTTGATATTTGATATATCAGCTAAGGGTCTTCTTTGTTTTGCATGTTTAAAATTTCCATTTATTTGGGTTATTGCTGTTTACACATTAATGTTAATTTGGTCGTTCATATATTCACCTAGTTGGTTCTTGTTAGTATAGGCTCCGTTGTATTATTAAATATATTCATTGATATTTTTTTTTGAAGAATTTACTGAATTGCTGCCTCTTTTATGTTGTTTGATGTTGTCATTTCCTCTTCTGATTTGTGGTTTTCTGTTTCTACTTGTTTCCTATCATTTAATGGGTGCTTTCAAATTTGATTCGATTCTATTTTTTCTAATTAAAGCTCTTGTTAGGTTTCTAAAATTTTAATTTGGCCTAGTATCATTAGTCAACTCCAACGAGTCTGCATATACAAAGTTCTTGCAGATTATTGTAGCTCACATGCTAATATGTTTAGTATTGGACCAATCATAAGTGATAAAAGGATGGAGGCTGATTCTCTCTAGAAATGACTTAGTCTAGATTGGGATGTCTTCACACTGGTTTTGGATGAGGCATCTCAGTAACAGGTCAACGGATGGCTTTCAACCTTTCACAAGTATAGACAAAAAATGCTTTATGTACTTGGATTTCATTGAAACCTCTCTAGCAGGGAATGTCCTCTTCTTTATGACAAAGAACCCTTGGAGTACATGTCTTTTAGACTCTTTGCTATGACACAGACTCTGGCTGCGTGCATTTATCTGTAAACCACACACATTGAGTAAACTAGGGCTCTGGTACAACAATTGAACTTGGAACTGTAGATAGTAACTGATGAAGTCTTCCCATTTGAACTACAGGTTATGGACAGCTCTTTGACACGTCTCACAATGAATTTCTAAGAGGAGAATGATTCCTCCCTTATGCTGGCTTGCGTTAGTTTGTTTGTTATGGTGTGGATTATGTCATTATAATTTTTTTTTGTTTTTGCTTTTTTGGTCTTTTTCCATTTTAGATTTTATCTATTATATGTTTTTCTTGCTTCTGTTCAGATTTTCTATAGTTTGATCTGAATCAACTAAATCAAGCCAACAACAGAGAGTCATGTGACTACATATTAAGGGACTGTGCATGGCAATTGTGGGTCACCGGTCACACCGTGATAATATATTATGTAGTATTACTCTGACTTAGACAGGTTGGGGCCACTTGCACTCCCAAAATATCTATTCTCACCCTATTAAACTGCCTAATATTAGAACTACTGTTCCCACTCCATTAACATAGTCTACACCCTTCCCATTAAGATGTTAACCTCATTCTTCCCCACTTACTGTATACTCCCCAAGTGTGTACTATTCCGCCCCCATTTCTTCCTACGATCCAACCCCAAGGTTTCTTTCTCTCTCTCTCCTTTAGAATTCGATGAACTTAAAACTCACACTGAATCACCTTTTTTGCTTTTAAAAACTGCTATTATATGAAGAAGATTACATGGTATTGGGCTTAGTTTCTGTAAGTTGGAAACTTTACACAGTATAATAGAGTTTTAGTATTCTATACAGACTTGTAAGTTGGTTCTGCCTCATGCAATGAGCCTTAAACCATGCATAGACTCCCTTTTCTGGGACCTGAAATTTTAGAGATGAACTCTTTACGATGCTTTCCATCATATGGCTATAAGCATATGAGCACTTTCACTGGGAAAGAAACTGCTCAGGCAGTTTGCAGGACTCCTTCACTAGGAAAGAAACTCCTCAGACGATGTGGCTACTTAGGGAAAGGAACCCTTGGCCTGAGAAATATGAATATGGACATAATTTACATCTGGGGTGTATATAATATAATGGAATGGGAAAGGCACATTTAATGCATTGATGGGGTTATTTACCCAGGAAAAAATAAATTAATGGGGTGAGTGTAGACTTAGGTGGATTTGATCACTAATGGGTTAGTATAGAATGAAGCGGGAATAGTTGTTCTGATAGTAGCAAATTTAATGGGATGGGGATTTATATTTAGGGTAGGAATGGCATCGCCAAATTAAACATGATTGAAGAATGGAGGTTGATTCTTTTTTTGTTTTGGGTAGTGGTCTAGTGGTGCCCGATGGCATGCATCACTATCAAATATTAGTTCACCCTTCTTTATTTCTTTACCTGATTTCATCTTCTGATGCATTTTTTGTATCTTTCATCATTGCATATGAAGTTTCATCGATAAATGTCAAGTTTTGTTATCCATCGACAAAATGTCAAGTTTTGTCATCCATCGACAAAATGTCAAGTTCTGTCTACGTTTGTTCTTTGAATTGACATGCTACTTTCTTATTTCGTACATTTTGATTTAGATTTAAGGTTTTCCATTTGGATTTTAAATTCTAAATCATTATGGTGATGATCAATCTGGTCATTGTATGAAAAAATTTACGTATAGAGAGGGTGTGTGGGTGGGTGTGCTTATTTTCACTTTTGTGCAGACATTGATGAGTTTCGATCTAGTTTCAAGATGTTTGGTATTAACTATGAGGATGGTTTAAATAATTTACAGGGTGCTGGTTTGGAAAATCTTGGAAATACTTGTTTTCTCAATTCAGTGTTACAATGTCTGACATATACTGAGCCTTTAGCAGCATATTTACACAGCGGGAAGCACCAAACGGCTTGTGAGTCTCTCTCTCTCTCTCTCCCCCCTCTCTTCTTCTTCTCTCTTCTTGCAACCCCATGGTACATGACACCCACCCCTTGCCTACGTGATACCAAAAGTTGCAGTAAAGTGTATTATAGTGGAACTGAAATAAGATAAGAAATACGTGACAGAAGAACCTAAACTCGGAAGATGTGGGATCTAATCTCACAAAAGTTGATAAATTGTCTGTTTGGTGCAGTTATCTTTTATTGAAGTGCTTTCTTACTGGAGCAGCAAGAAAAGTGTAACTCATGAATGAAAGGGGTCGATTGGTCCATTACAAATAGAACTAAAAAGTGTTCGACCTAAAATGGTAAAAGAAGTTCCAAAGTGTTAAACTTGAGCTTTGACCTAAACTGTTGTTGCTCCCAAAGCTTTACCTTAAAAAAATTGATTTCCTAGTGTCGCCAAATAGTCCCTCGGGAAAAGTTTTTGAATTGGAACCCCTTTTCTAAAAAGGGGCCACCGGGCAATGATAAAAATTCTGTTGTACAACTGTGAGGGTTGTAGTTTTAAATATGAAGGCAGCCACTTTGTGTAAATAAAGCCAGACAGTTTGGTCTCCTAGAAACCCCATTTAATAGGCACCAAATTGAGTAATGACCTTTAAATTGCTTTTAGCACATTGCAACTTACCCTCAAATGGTCCCCAGGTATGAGAACTCAATCATAAATTGAACCCAGTCTTTATTGGTGCGATTGGGAATGGGCTGAAGTTCTCTATTGGCTAAGTTTTAGACATGCTATGCACATTTAAAAGTATGAGGCATACCACACAATTGTCCTTCCTCTCCACGAGTTGAAGTAGCTTCTTAATGTGCTATCTCAAATGCCTCTTTTTTAGTGTTCGGCTGTATGATAGTTCAAATTAGACCTCAAATTTGTTCCCAATATGCCTAGTGTGGGCTTTTTGTGTTTGTAGGCAATCCAAGTTTTCAGCTTCCTTTTTGTCGAAATTAAATAAAACATGTATTTCCTTGCAGGCACATATATCTAATACTAGGGGTAACCCGTGCCTGAAGGTACGATGCAATGTGAATAGTTTGAGAGAGATGTTGGTGGCCGTTGGATAATTCTATTTGAAACTGTTGGATGAATTTATTGAAACTAGCCTTGTTTTATATTATAGATTGTCTTAGTTTGGATAATTGAAATATTGAATGAAACTGGTTCTGCTAAAAGGTGCTGTGTTGAGTTGCGGAATCACTTTGATAAGAATTCAGCACGAGCTGAAAAGCTTTGGTAGTCATTGTCATGTTCATGTGTATTTTACATGTCAAAGTGAAAATCATAATTATATAGAGGATGACATTGTTCCTTCCAATGCTTGAATCTCATAAGGAATCATTATACATAATTTGGAGTATGCTGTTATGTTTGCAAGTATGAATTCCATTCTTGTAAACCATCGCAGAAAATTAATTCTTTTTTGAATTATGGGTTACTTTTTCGAAGTATTTGATTGTTAGATTATTAATTATGGGTTATTTGTGCTTTGAACTTCTATAAAGATCATTTGATCGATTTTACTGCTTAAGATGATTCTGGTCTTGGACTAAAGTTTGAGTTTAGAATCCTGCTCGAAAGATAGCTCTTTCAACATGGCTTCCATGGGGATAATTGTCTAACTGTTTCACTATGACTTTCCTCAGGATTGTTGTCTATTGATATTGAATGTCCCAATCTATGCACCCCTAATGTTTAGAATTTGTCACAAGCAAAAAAGCATTTGGTTTTTCAGTACTGTGGAAGGCTGGATAATAATAAGTTCTTTTCATCAACTGCATTGTGATCCAGGGCCTGGTGCAGTTTGGTTGTGGCTATGAGCTCATTTATATGTGGCTTTGTGAAATCCAGTTGTGCTATTGTGGATTAGATTTTACCTATTCTGACAGACAAACTGATCATATTATTTGCTGAGTAAAAAGAACAAACTGTTCATGCTGTGTCTGCAGTTGTCACATCACTACTATGGGGTTGAATCTAGAATAGATTGTAGCTCACGGTGCGTTTGGTAACGTTTTTGTTTTTATGTTTTCAAAAAAAATAAAAACAAAATCAGTTTTTATTTTTTTCTATGGTAAAATGTTGAAACAGAAAACGTTTGGTTGTAGTTTTTGTTTTAGAAAAATTGAAAACTAAAACCCAAAACATGTTTGGTAATCACTTTAATTTCTGTCATATATTTTAGCTTTCTATTTAATTGCCTGCTATAAACACATCAAGGTTCTTGTTTCAACCCATAAAATAAGGTACAAAGCAAAATAATAGAAAATCCCTAAAGGCATTAAACATACTAATATACCCCACTTATAAACATTCTACCTAATAAAATAATACACCATAATCAATTGACTATAATCCCAATAAGTAGTACAAATACCAAGAAAAGTAGTGCACAATACAAGATAAAATTGAAACTACAACAAACAAGTAAGCATAAAAATTGTGATCCATTTCTTCTCTGCCGGCTAACTGGTTTTGTGGGATTACATCTTGTTCATCCTTGAGTGCGTCATACTCATCTACCCAAATGAAACAATCAGCATGGTCGCACCACCGTGGCCAGTGATAAAAAAATTGGCCATTGTTTCTTTTGGTCCTTGCAACCAACACATGCATATTACTGGATCCACATGAGCATATGGAGGACCAATAGGTCCCATTGTAGTACTCATGTTTCAATAACATTAACCACAAAAAATTAGATATAATAATCTTTTCAACATGACATTGCAAGCTAAGCAACATTGTAATACTATTCCAAGGCGGATATATATCAATTGTTTCAATTTTTTTATTTGTTTGCTGCTAAGTGATTGACATGTATAAGAAAAAAATTGATGCCGCTAGTACCACTCTTAAAATTTTTTGTCCTTTATCTTTGGATGCATGAATCCTTTAATCTGGTCCCTTTTATTTCGATTCCTGTTTTTATCACATTATTTATGTTGAATGGATGTCCATATTTCTCATTCCTTCAATGTTCCCCTTGTTTTGCTACATGAAGACCATCCTGCTGGATTTTGTGCCTTATGTGCCATCCAAAGACATGTAATCCGTGCTCTACAATCAACTGGGAGAATACTGGCACCAAAGGATCTTGTATCAAACTTGCGGTGTATCCTATTGCTGTTTTAGGTTGGGTAACTTTTTTCCGATATTTTGCCAATATGGTCACTTTTTTTTTTTTTTTTGAATTTTTATTACAGATGTTTTGCAACCTTTCTTTAATTGCCACTTTTCACTGTTGAACGTTTTATACTAGGGTCAAGGAAATATATTTTTGTGGGTTTCCATTTGAGGTACTTTCTTCTTCCAATTTTCCGAATTTGAAATCCTTGACCTTTTAACTAGGCATCTCTCGGAGCTTCCGAAATGCCAGACAGGAGGATGCCCACGAATATATGGTAAATTTGTTGGAGTCAATGCACAAATGCTGTTTACCTTCAGGAGTGCCAAGTGAATCACCAAGTGCCTATGACAAAAGTTTGGTCCATAAGATTTTTGGTGGTCGCCTCCGCAGTCAGGTAATTATATAGCTTGCATGTTGTCTCTGCTCCTATCAGATGAAGTTGAGGGAGAGATACATAATTGAGAAATTTTGTAGTTTCTTTGAGAAATGTTATGAAGGGACTTGGAAAAGTTGTCAGGTGGACAGCACTGTCATAATTTTTCAAGTTGTGATGCTTCAATATTACATTTTGTTGATAGTTTTGTTTTCTCCAGGTGAAATGCATGCAGTGTTTCTTCTGCTCAAACAAGTTTGATCCATTCTTAGATTTAAGTCTTGAAATTCTGAAGGCAGAATCCTTGCATAAGGCACTTGCACATTTCACTGCCAAAGAGCAGTTAGATGGAGGTGCGAGGCAGTACCAGTGCCAGCAGTGCAAACAGAAAGTGAAGGCTCTCAAACAGCTTACCATTCGTACGGCACCCAATGTCCTTACCATCCACCTAAAACGGTTTGGTTCACATATAACAGGACAAAAGATCAACAAACGAATCCAGTTTGGCCCCACATTGGACTTAAAGCCTTTTGCCATTGGTCCCTATGTGAGTATTTTTTTTTTATAAAATTTTTGTAGCTGTAATTACATGTTTGATTCTATTGTGCTCTTGTTTACTGTCATAAGCATTAAAATGCAGTCAATTCAGAGAAGCTAAGAGGAATGGATTTAGAACTAAAACTATATACACAACATGGATTGACCCTGAAAATAAATTTGTCAATGCAGGAGTGATAATAAAATGAGAAGCCCTTGGGGGAAATTAGGTATTTTTATCTGTGTTCCTTTGTTGTCTCAGATTTCCTGAATAGTTTTCCCATTGTTTTTCTGGTAGTTGCGTAAGGAGAAACCATTTCAGATCTTTTTTTTTTCTTTGGTTGGACAGAACCAATGAACTTGTTACTTGTAGCCAAATGAAAATTAAAATGTATACTCCTTGCTATGTTCATTGCATGTGGGTAAGCTACGGAATGGTTGTGCACGTGGCATGCATACACAATATTCATGCTGCTGTTGTCTATACATTCATCTTAGATGATAAACCTCTGTTAGGATGAAAATTGAGCCCAATCGATTTGGTATCCTTGTTCTCCTCCTTCATGAGTTTGAACTTTAACTTCTCAAGTAACTTGCGAGATAGAGAAGTGGATGAATTGTCCTTTATTCAAGGAGTTGGATCATTTGCTCTTCGGTTGAGTTCTCTTGCATATCTTTCTTTCATTCCTTAATTGTTAAACCATCTTTTCTATTCTTTGGACCTTCTTTTGTTTGGGAGAGTAAGACATCTTTCGAAGGTGCAAATTTTTGCATGGTTAATTGCACATAAGAAACTAAATACTAATGAGATGCTCTAAAAAAGGCCACCATATTCTCTTCAACCACATTGGTGCATACTTTTTAAAAAAGATTTGAAGTGCATGGATCATTTGTTCCTTCATTGTGCTGGTGTTTTGAACTTGTGGAATAGCCTTTTGGGTGTTGTTGGGATCCCTCGAGTGGTTCCAAGTAGCTGTGATTTGGTGCTCAGTATGAAATTTGATGGTTTTGGTTCATGTCCTAAAGCCAAGCCTTTTTGGAGATGCGTGGTATTGACTTTGTTTTGGGTGGTTTGGTTGGAAAGAAATGAGCGGATTTTTGAGGGAAAGGATGCTTCTTGGAAGATCTATGGATACAAATCTCTTTCATGGGTGTCCAAGTCCAAAGATTTTGAAGGAATTCCTTTATTTTTAATTAAAGATCATTGAGCCCTCTATGGCATTACAATACTAAGGCTGATTCAAGTTCAGTTTTGCGATCTAGGCTATTGTAATTTGCCTAGTAAATCTCCTTTATGTTTGGTATCTCATAAAGGGCAGTGATAACCATTAATGAGATGTTTTTGCCCTCTGCATTTAACATGTAGCAATTTGTTTTCAGCTGCCCTTTTGAGGTTCCCTATGTGCCATTTCTTTTGGTTGTGATGGTTATTGATTTTCTCTCTGTTTTCTAATGTATTCCAGGATGCAGATTTGAAGTACACTCTTTATGGTGTCCTGGTTCATGCGGGTTGGAGCACCCATTCTGGTCACTACTATTGCTTTGTTCGTACATCAAGTGGCATGTGGTACTCCCTTGATGACAATCGGGTATTTAAGAAAACTTCATTCTCCCTATGCGAGTTGATGACTTCATTAGTTGTTGATTTTTTGTTTATGTTGTTTGTTTTCCATCATAAGCAGTATGAATGTTTTGCCAACTAGAAGAACAAAAATATATGCAAATTGAATCTATTTCACTCTCTGTGGTACATGTTTTATGGGTCATTTCATTCTGTGTATGATACCACTTTGGGTTTAGGATAATGTAGCACTCACCTCACTAAATCAGTGAGAAAGTGCTCTGCTAAGTGTCGTGGTCTCAAAATGGAAGTTTCTTGCCTTCAATATTGTGCAGAGGTATTTTATGGCTGCTATGTGTGCATCCTCCAGTTGATAGTCAAAGTGGTCTTGTGCGCTTTCATGCGTGGCCATATCATAAAGTCAGTTGGGCAGCCTGCGGTTACAGTATCAATCGCAGAAGCCCTGGCATTCTGCATCATCAGCGGGGCTGGTGCAGGTTTTTATTTCTTCAGCACAGCTCCCCGAAAACAACTTTGTTTTTGTTGATATGGTTTGGACCCTTCTTTGAGTGTGAGAGTGTGTTGCAATTATCCTCGAAAGTCCCCCTGTACCGTTTCTGAACCACCAGGAGTTCTTCTCAAGGTCTGAACTTTGTATGTGGGATCTAGATCGATGCATTGTTATTTCTTTTTTTTTTTTTTGTTTTTGGATAAGGGTGCATTGTTATTTCACAACCACATGCATCATTGAAGTTATTTTCAGCTATATGGATGCGAAGTGATCTAACCTCAACATTATATTATCGTCTTTTGGTGATTAATGTCTTTGGCCTTAAATTGTGCCACTTGAATTAGTTTCTAAAACGTTACCTAAAAGATTGAGAATTTGATTCTTTTACTTCTCATGTTTACTTGATTTGTAGTGTTTGCTGGGTGTCTATAAGATTCATAATTTTGTGTTCCATGTGTCTTTTATGATGTGAGGTTTAAGTTATTCAATGAGTGAACCTAACATGCTGGTAAACAGGTTGTGCTAGTAAATGAGAGGAAGGTTTTGGAGCAGAAGGCCTACATGTTGTTCTATTGTCGAGATAGAAGAACATCTGCTTCGAAGAAGCCTAGTGATGTTGTTCAGAAACAGAGCATGGCCCTAAATGCTATGGGAAATAAACCATCTTTTAGTTGCAACCATGGATTAAAGGAAACTGTTCAAAATGGTCCAATTGAGTATACATTGAATGGCCTGAACTCTTCTGCAGTTCAGAGAGGTCTATTAAATGCTGGTGCATCAAAGGAGAATGCAAGGAAAGTAAATTCTTCTGAGAAAAACAATGGGCCGACAATGGCTGAGTGCTCAACGCAGTACAGTGACACTTTGTTATAGCCTTTGCCAAAGGTGCCACCACTAAAGGATTCAATGAAGGGCCTTTCTATTCCCAATCTTGATTGGGGAAAAGGTTTGCCACGATTGGCTTCAGCTGTTGAAGGCTTTGATGACAAGTATAAACTAGATAGTGCTATGATCACAACAGCTGGTGCTAAAACAACTGGCTGTTATGTGGAGAGAAATAAGGAGAAAGATTTGAGTGAGTCTGTTGCTGTGCTGGCAAACTGCAATGGCTTCCAGACCTCAATTGCAAACAAAGTTTTGGGTGACTCGGTTACCATACTATCCAACTGCAACAAGGACAAAACTATCACGGAAGATCCAAGGGACAAAACTACCAATGAAGATCTAAGGGACGTGGTTACCATGCCTCCTAATTGCAATCTTCCTCACATATCTCCCATAAATGGGTGTATCACAGACAATGCTTCCTCTTGGAAGGTACTTGGATATTATGTGTTTGGACGAGCTTGTTTCTTACTCTTTCTGCTTGGATTGAAATTGCTTCTTAATTTTCATCTTATATATCATGTCTTCATTTTTATTTGTGTGCAGAATGATAATAAAGCTGTACTATTGGATCCTAATGAAAAAGCATCAGAGAATATTGAATTTGTGAGGTTGTCAAATCAGAAAAGCAGGGAAGATGATGCAGTGAGTACCTCTGTGCTCAAGATACTAAAACTTCAAGTATGATTTCTTTATCAATTCTGAACAATTCCCCCCCCTCTCTCTTCCCGTCCTATTTTTCTTTAGATTAGAAGCTTCTCCAAAGAGAGTGATGGTAGTAATTCACTCCATGATAAGGCTGGTGATATTGGCCTGAGAGTGGTGAGGACTGAATCGCCAGACTTAGCATGCATACCAATCACAGCTCTTGATAGCAAGCCCCGCCAAAAACTGAGAAGGAAGCTCCCAAAGAGTCAGATTACAAGCATGCATCTTGGCTCCACCATACGTTTTGGGACATCCTTAAGCCTGCAAAAAAGGAAAAAACACAAATGCAGCAAACAACAGTCTTCACGGATCAAAAATCTCAGTAAGGAGCGTTTGATGGATGGAGAATGTATCATGACAGATCTTGGACCATCAACTTCGGAGAAAATCAATACCACCCCCCTTGGTGGTTCATCTCAATCTCAACGAAAAGGGGTGAAATCGGGGATGCATAAGAAAAATAAAAGTGTCGTTGCAAAGGATGTTACAAAATCTAATAGTGACCTATGCTCAAGTTTTATTTTTGAACAATGTAAGGAGAGAATTTGTCAGAATGATGCTTTGCTTGGAACTGATGAGCGACCAGAAAACAGTTCCAGTGCTGCTTCTGCAGTAAACCATTCGGATGCTAGAAGACCCTATAGTTCAACAGACGGCGGAAGACAATCGATGCAGGACTTGATGAGTATACTTACTAGAGGTTTAGAGGAGACTATCGGTGAGTAATTTTTTGGAAGCCCCTATTCAGCTCTATCTTATGCAACCTTTTAACTTCTGAAATCTCAATAGTAGCTGAATTTTTCATGCCCTGTTTTTTGCCTATTCTTTTCAGTTGATGTATTGGATCCCAGTGTTGCTTGTCTGTTTCTTTTTTTTCACTTGGCTTTATATGATTGATTGCAGTTGCACGTTGGGATGAAATGAAACTGCCTTCATCTCAGATTCTCGAGCCAAGTGGTGTGGAGAGTGTCAGCATTGGTTCTGTTGCAGATGAATGGTGAGTAGAGGTGCACCACGTTTATTAACTTTTTCCTGTAGTGTAGAGTTCGGTATTATGTTGAAATAATGTCACTGCTGATGATGGTTTGGTGGCCAATCACTGCCAGTAGGATTCAAACCATAAGTTTTTAGAAGAATGTGCACTGCCGGGTTGAAATCATCTAAGTGGTTATGGGTTGGTTCCAGATTACATGAGTTGAGTACCTTCCGGAAAAAAAAAGTGGAGTTGACTGCGTATTCTTCTAAAGTTCAAAAATTAATTGCATATTTGATTTATGTATAATTTTATCACTTTCTATCATTTTGTAAGTTATTTTGAACAATAAAAAACCTTTGCATAGTAAGGTTGCATGCCTGGTGCTTAAAACCATTAAAACAAAATTTGTAATGTTCTGATTCAGAATCAGTATCTATCCCAGAGATAAAAAGGAAAGGAGAGAAAAAGGGGCCAGCATTAACAGTTCCAATCAGCGTTAATTTTGGAATGAATTGTATTTAAAGGAAATATGACTAATATCAGTTATTGATTGAGAATGAGTGATATGTCATTGATTTGTGTGGCCAATATAATCTCTACCTTTTTCCTTAGTAGGTTGTACCTGAAACCAAATTAAAAACCCAGACAAACTGGATTAGGTATGATTGGGTTATTACAAGTTGGGAATTGTCATTGTTGCTTGAAGCATGTGGAGAGCCTAGGCCGTTATCTAAGTTAAATCCTGTTTTGAAATGAATAGATTAGAGGCAATGTAGCTACAATGCAACATTTAGCCTGTGTGTGTGTTTTTATGCGTTTATTTTTTGGCTTTTTGCCTCCCTTCTGCTAATTTTTGTCCCCTAACATGGATCATCGAACCTTAAGTCTTTCACCAAGCTTCTGCCTACGAGGAAGCCCTTGATATTTGAGCTTGATCTCGTTGGTAAGCAGCCTTATGTTGAAGGGCCAGAATAATTTCACCTGACAAGCCTTCCTGCAATATTTTAGGAACTTTCAGTTTCATTATCTAGCAGAGCGGGAGTGGGGGAGTGTAATATGGTAGGCTCGTCTTCTGAATCGCTAGAGTAGGTTACTACTTTTTTGGCCTTAAAAGTTGTGAAAGTTTGTGCAATAGAAATGTCTTATGTGCGATTGAGAACACCTAGGCATATCATGTAGGCTTCCATCCTTATTTATATCAGCTTTATTGGAATATGATGAATCTTTGGTGATTGGTATTGTTGAAATGGGTAATATCCCCCTCCTCTGGGAATATAGGTTTCTTGTCAGAAAGGACAACCTGATCAAACTGAACCCTTCACCACCTTTAAATAAATTATCTCATTTTAACTCGTATTTATATAAGATGTGCAATTTTTCAACTTCAACAGGGATGAAGTATATGACTGTGGAAAGAGGAAAAAGGTTCGAAGCATTAAGCATAACTTTGGTGGGTCAAAATCCATTCCAAGAGATTGCAACTAAGAAAGCAAAACTAGGAAAGGCAAAGATGGATCAATCCAGCTCTGGCAACCAACCATTCAGGATATGAAGGAAGCAGATCTATTCTGGAGAGCAAGCCTAACTTTTTTTTTTTTTGTTCTTAATTGTACTTATGGTATGGCCACCAGAGCTTACATCAATGCTCGATAAACGACCTAGATCCCCATCGTCAGTGTCTTAAATTTGATGTACTGGCCTGAGCGAGATTGTAACTAGGAATGTTCGAGGGAGTAATCCTGAGTTTGAGAAATTTTCTTATTTATTTCCCAAGTTTTGTATTGGAGAGGGATCTTTTAGACATTGTCTTGATGTAGAATTTTTGTATACTGGTTTAAATATGGTGGGTGCTTGAATACCCTGCACGTTCATGAGGACTTATTCCTATGTATGTACTTTGACTAAACGGAGATTTTTTATTAATATACATAATTGCCCCTGTTTAGACTTTTAGAGAATTTGATTAATTTATGCATATTTTAATTAATTTTATCTTTGATTTGGTTAAAAATAGATGATTTGTGTTAGAATTAGAAAATTTACGAGGGCTGACTTAAAAATTTCAACAACCGCTTCCCAGTTAGAACCTGGAATTTGCTCAAACCTGGTGCCGCCCACAGCACCTAAAAACCGAGTGACAAATATACTCCTGGATGGACTCCAAAATAACACCAAAACCACCCTTGAATCTTCTAAACTACGAGGACATTCATGTCATTCAAACACTAGCCGTTTAGTCCTTCGAGTGACCACTGACGGACGGTGAAGACCGAATAAGAATCGCCGAAGAACTCCGATTGTTGAAGCATACCAGAGGTGACTCGTTCTGGTGTGTGGCAATGGCTAAAGGAAGGGCCAATTCTCGGCATCAAGGCAAAAAATCGTCAACCGTCGCTCTAGTTCTCGCGATGCTTCTCATGCTCACAATTGTTCTATTAATACTTCTGGCTCTCGGAATCTTCTCGCTCCCGATTGCCTCCGACGATGATTCTTCTCCGATCCACAATCGCAAGACTTTAGTTATGTATGTGGTTCTTAACATATATGTAATTAATTTATCTATATATAATAGCTGTATCTAATGGCACTTTCCTAAGAAAATAACCTGTGTCTAATGTATTGTTTTGCAGAGGTGATGGTGATCGTGATGGGATGGAGAAGAAGAGAGAGCAGTGGACCGAAGTTCTTTCTTGGGAGCCTAGGGCTTTCATTTACCACAATTTCCTGGTGAGTTTTTTTTTTCAAGATTTTCAAATTACGTTATATTTACAATTCTTTCTTGTAGGACTTATAATTGGAAATATGATTCTTGGCAATTTGAATTTATGTTTTGTAATGAGCTTTCTGAATGTGAATTTTTTTTTAAAGAAAATTTGAATGTGAATTGAGGAGTTCTGAATCATCAGTATTGTGAAGGAGTATGCAGCATAAAAATGTTGTCAGAATCAATAAACATTTTATGACAAATTTGAAGACAAGAAGTTAGGTTTTGTTAAGTCTTAGTTGATAGTTTGAATTTTGGACTTGCCTGCTGGTGAACTTTAACTTGTTTCTGTCTCTATCTTCGTATGAAGTTTCTCTTTCACCACAAAGAACTTGGTTCTGAATATGTGTCACTTTGGCATACAATTGATGGATCTAATGCTCCATTGATTCTGACCTGATTCTGCTAAGCATTCCTTCCTGTTAAGAGTATTAGGGTAGTATATATAAATTGTTAATAGTGTTAGGGTGTTATGTGTAAATACAAGAGGGTGTGTATGTGTAATTCTTATAATTATGAGTTACCTATAAATACAAGTGATGTATGATAGTTAGGTTAAGTTTTTAACCTCTTTCTATTTTTCTCAAAATATTGTCTCTAATATTATTATGTTAATCTTCTAAACTTAACATGATATCAGAGTATTACGATCCTAAATACAAATTTTAATGTGAATTTGTGTTGAGAAAATTACCTTGGTTGGTGGTGTTACTGTTGGGGTGCCACTGTCGAAGTTCAGACATTGTGGTGGTGTGGTGGCTTCTACGGTGGTGTTGTGGCTTCTACGGGTGGTGTGGTATCGGGGCTTTTAGTCGACTGTGGTGGATGTGTGGTAGTCGCAGTGGTGCTGCGGTGGTGTGGTGTGTGACGCCGTCGAAGACCAGGCTTCTGGGAACACGCGTGGTGGTCGCTGTGGTGCTACGGTGGTGTAGTGTGTGACGTCGTCGAAGACCAGGTGGTGTGGTGTGTGACGCCGTTGAAGACCAGGCAGGCCACTGGGAACCCTAATTTTTAACGAAGAAGAAAGAGATCCAACGGGATGGATCAAATCGGGTCAAGCCCATTATTTTTAGTTTAACCCACGATTCAACCCAAGATTCAGTCCAGCTTAGCTCGGTTCAATTTGGTTCAACGGTCCAAAGCACCTATCCGGTCCGATTCAACGGTCCAGAGCCTCTGTCCGGTGCGGTTCAGTGGTCCAGAGCCCCTATCTGGTGCGGTTCAACGGTCCAGAGCCCATATCCAGTCCGGTTCAACGGTCCAGAGCCCATATCCGGTCCGGTTCAATAGTCCAGAGCCCCTATCTTGACCGGTTCAGCGGTCCAGCCTCTCTTTTTCTTTTGGTTCAGCATACAAGGTCCATTTATTATGGAACCCAAGCAAGACACAAGGTTCATTACTCCATCTTTGTCCCCTCCAACTCTTATGAATGGTCCCATGACCTCTGTTAAACTCAATGACACCAATTATACTTTATGGTCCTGATCTGTTCAAGTCTTTCTTTGAGGTAAAGAATTTAAGAAATATTTGGTGAGTTCTAAATCAAAGGAAGATACTCCTGGGTATGATCAGTGGGAGCAAGAGGATGCTCAAATTATTTCTTTACTATTGAATTGCATTGAGCCTAGTATTAGTTCTACTTTACTCTACCTTGACACTGCCAAGGAGATATGGGATCACTTGGTCACTATGTATTCTGGTACAGGTAATTTTACCCGTGCATATGAGGTGTGCAAGAAGTACTTCCGGTTGGAGCAGGGTACTCTGAGCCTTGTAGATTATTACTCTCATGTTCGGGGAGTCTGTGAGGAGATAAAGACCTACCATCCGTTTACTACTGATGCAGCAGTTTGACAGAAGCAATATGAGGACCTGAATGTTGTTAGGTTTTTGGTAGGATTAAAATCTGAATATGAAGCTATTTGTTCTCAGATTTTGGGTGGTTCTAGTCTTCCATCACTGCTTGAGGTTTTCTCTCGTTTACAGTGTGCTACACTGTCTACTCCTTCAGGCATTGATCATAGTGTCTCCACTGATCGGTCAACACTTGTGGTTCCTAGTAGCCATAGTGATGGCCATCGAGGTAGACGTGGTGGTCAAGGAGGTCGTACGAGTGGTCGTAGAGATCGTAGTGGATCCCGTTCCTATTCTCATTGTGGTCGTGGAGGACACACTGTTGACTTCTGTTGGAATTTACATGGAAAATCTTCTGGTGCTGCTAATCAGGCTTCTTATTAATATGATACCTCGACTGTTGCTTCCATACCTCAGTCAGCCCCACCAGACATTGGGTCAGTTACTATTACATTGGGTCGAGAGGAGTATGTTAAGTTCTTGTCCCAGCACCAGGTTGTTCCATCTCCCTCTACTGCTATTTTTGCCCAGTCAGGTACTGCTTCCACTTGTTTATTGTCCTCCACCCGCAGTCCCTGTATCATAGACTCTGGCGCTTCTAACCACATGACTGGTGCGTCTGATGTTTTTTCTACTTATCAGTCTACTACTTCTACACATAGTATTACTCTTGTTAATGACACTTGTTCTAAAATTTCAGGTCTAGGGACTACTCACTTGAGTCCTGATATATCTCAATCATCTGTATTATTTGTTCCTCAGTTTCCTTTTAATTTACTTTTCATTAGTAAGATTACCCGTTCTCTTAATTGTTTTATAACCTTTTACTCTTCTTATTGTGTCTTTCAAGATCTCAAGACGAAGAGGAAGATTGGTACGGGGTATGAATCCGGTGGCCTATATTACTTTGATTTTGATTCACCTATTCGGGCTCTACAAATCTCGTTGTCTCCTATTCAATGGCATTGTCGTTTTGGACATCCTTCTCTCTAGAATCTGAAGTGCCAAGTTCCCAGTCTTAGTTGTGTGTCGTCTTTACCTTGTGAAGCTTGTCAACTTAGTAAGCATCGCCGTGTGTCATTTCGGTCTAGAGTCAATAATTGTGTGTCTAGTCCATTTGAGTTAGTACATTCTGATGTATGCGGTTCAATAAAGAATATTTCATCTAATAAATATCCTTATTTTGTGACTTTTGTGGATGACTATTCTTGTGTGACTTGGTTGTTTTTGATGAAAGTTCGATCTGAATTATTCTTTATATTTGAAACCTTTCGTAAGGAAATAAAAACTCAGTATGGATGTCGTATACATATTTTACGTTCTGATAATGTTCAAGAATATGAATCTGATCATTTTTCAGCTTATCTTAGTAAAATTGGCATTATTCATCAGACTTCCTGTGCTTACACATCTCCACAGAACGGTGTTGCTGAACGCAAGAACTGTCATTTGTTGGAAGTCACTCGTGCTCTGTTATTTTAGATGATTATTCCTCGATATTTTTGGAGTGATGTTGTTCTTACTGCTTGTCACCTTATTAATCGTATGCCATCTTCTGTGTTAAATGGATAAAGTTCATATTATGTCATTTTTCTTGATAAACCTTTATTTTCCTACCTCCTAAGATTTTTGGATGTGTCTGTTATGTTCATAATTTGGGTCCTAGATTTGATAAGCTTGATCCTTGCGCTATCAAATGTGTATTTCTTGGTTATTCCCGCACACAGAAGGGGTATTGTTGTTACAGTCCTGCTTTGCGACGATACTTTACTAGTGCCGATGTTACATTTGAGGAATCTGTTCCATATTTTTCAACACCTTCTCAACCTTTGGATCTGGACTTTGGGTCACCTCTTGTACCACCATCATCCTCAGATATTCTGCTGCCCACTGTATTACTGTAAACTTTACCTCTTCGTGTATACTCTCGTCGTCCTCGACCATCGACTGAGGTGTCCGTACCGTCTTCCTTGCCGCCTTCTGATCCTGGTTCATCAGGTAATTTAGACTCTTTACCTATTGCTCTTCGAAAAGGTACACGTTCGTGTGTTACTAATCATCCTATTGCTCGTTTTGTTTCATATGATGCCTTATCTCATGTCTTCTCTTGTTTTACCTCTCAATTATCTACTATATCTATCCCTAAGCATTTACAAGATGCATTATCTGATCTTGGTTAGAGGAAAGCTATGGAGGATGAGATGGATGCCTTACATCGTAATGGGACTTGGGATCTTGTTTCTTTACCCCTTGGTAAACGAACTGTTGGTTGTCGTTGGGTGTATACTGTTAAATTTCATCTGGATGGTTTTGTGGAGTGTCTCAAAGTCCGGCTTGTTGCAAAGGGTTTTATTCAGACCTATGGTATTGATTATGAGGAGACTTTTTCTCCTGTTGCCAAAATATTCTCTGTTCGTATCTTGATTTCTTTGGCTGCTAATCTTGATTGGCCCTTGTTTTAGTTAGACGTCAAGAATGTCTTCCTACATGGTGACTTGGTTGAAGAGGTTTACATGGAGCAGCCACCTGAATTTACTGCTCATGGGGAGTATGATAAGAGTGTATGTCGGTTAAAAAATCTTTGTATGGTTTGAAGCAGTCACCCAGGACATGGTTTGGTAAGTTTTCAGATGCTGTTTTAGAGTTTGGTCTTCTTCGATGTCAGACAGACCATTCTATGTTCCATAGACAGACGGATGCTGGATTTGTTCTATTGGTGATTTATGTAGATGATATTGTGATTACTGGAAATGATTCTGATGGGATTGTCAAGTTAAAAATCTTCTTGCGGGATTAATTTCATACTAAGGATTTGGAAAAACTCAGATATTTCTTGGGAATTGGAATAGTTCAATCTAAATAGGGTATTTGTTTATCACAGAGGAAATATATACTTGATATGCTAGAGGAAACAGGTTTGTTGGGAGGCAGACCGATTAATGTGCCTATGGATCCGAATCAGAAACTATTGATGGATAATGGTGCACTGTTTGAGAATTTGGGTCGGTATCGTAGATTGGTTGGGAACCTTAATTATCTTACTATTACTCGACCGGATATTTCCTATGCAATCAGTATAGTAAGTCAGTTTATAGGGTGTCCTAGAGTATCTCATTGGGAGGCAGTCACTCGTATTCTACGGTATCGTAAACGAGCCCCTGAACTTGGACTGTTATATCGAGCTAATGGACATCTTAGAGTAGAAGGTTTCTCAGATGCTGATTGGGTTGACTCTCCTTCTGATTGGAGATCAACCACTGGTTATTGTAGTTTCTTAGGAGGTAACGTTATCTTATGGAAAAGTAAGAAACAATCTGTGGTAGCAAGATCCAGTACTGAGGCTGAATATAGGGCAATAGCGCATACGACGAGTGAGTTGACGTGACTGCTACACTTTCTTCAGGAAATTGGGTTTTCAGTTCAACCTCTTTTACAGTTGTTCTGTGACAACCAGACGGCTATCTATATCGCTGCCAATCCGGTGTTTCACGAGAGAACCAAACATAATGAGATTGATTGTCACTTTATTCGGGACAAGATAGTAGGTGGGGAGATTACGACTCCATTTGTAAAATCTGAAGATCAGCTTGCAGATATGTTCACCAAAGCATTGAGTCGTACACGTCTTACAGAGATTTGTTCTAAGCTTGAATTATATGATATATATAGTTCAGCTTGAGGGGAAGTGTTAAGAGTATTGGGGTAGTATATATAAATTGTTAGTAGTGTTAGGGTGTTATGTGTAAATACAAGAGGGTGTGTATGTGTAATTATTATGATTATGAGTTACCTATCAATACAAGTGATGTATGAGAGCTAGGTTAAGTTTTTAACCTCTCTCTGTTTCTCCCAAAATATTGTCTCTAATATTATTATGTTAATCTTCCAAACTTAACACTTCCAATGTCTCTCAAAGAAAAATGCATGCCTACATTTTCAACATTTTGGAACCTCATTTTCCACTTGCAAACAAAGCAATCCAGTATGTATGGATTTTATGAATGTTTCTTGCGTGTTCTTATTAATCGCTCTCTAGTTGGGCATTAAGCGTGATTAGTCATCTGGTCATATGTTGAATCAGTGAACTCTTTTCTCAACTATTGACTCTGGGGTCACTGATTTTTACAGTCTGAGAAAGAATGTGAATACTTGATAAATCTTGCCAAACCTCACATGGCGAAGTCAACAGTGGTTGATAGCAAAACCGGACAGAGCAAAGATAGCAGGTTTGTGCTACTGCTGTCCTCCCACCTCCGCTCTTATTTTCATAGTAAATCTAAGACCAAAGAGGCAGGATTTATTCTGCAGTAATTCTTCTTCTTCTTTTTATTTTTATTTTTATTTATTACAGTTGTTATTTAATGTAACAGATAATTTAAACTGGCAAATGGCTCATTCTTCCAGGGTTCGTACTAGTTCTGGAATGTTTTTGAGGAGAGGACGGGATAAAGTCATCCAAGAAATAGAAAAAAGGATAGCAGACTATACGTTTATTTCTGCAGGCATGAGATTCAAAGAATTTCTATATAGAGTTTTGCACAAGTTATTAGCTTGAATTATTATTATTATTTTTTTCTGTTATTCTCGAATTTGATAAGCATGTACGTATATGTTTAAAAGCCTTAGATATTATTTCCTTGAAGGTTACTAAATGCATTTTAGATGACATGCACAGTGAAGCTTTGACAAAATAAATTGAATTTTTGAATTTGGGTTTGGTTTATCAACTTCTATGTATTCAAGAAGTTGATTTCTTTTGGTCTCCAGTCCACTGTGTGAATGTCTATAATACCCTAGTCTCACTTTCAATGGTCATCGTTTTTCCTCTCTCAACCACCCTAGTATTTTATCCCTTGATCTCCCAGTAATTCCAATGTCAACTTCCCACTTAATTTCTTGACAACCCATCTTAACGGTCTATTGCTTCCACTTTCCCTCTCATCTCTGCTGCTTAAAAGAATAGATGTAACATATTAGTTCAACAAAAACTTAAAACTTTTTAAAACTGTAGTATTATTAACAAATGTGAAACAAGGATTCTAGTGCTCATGAAGCATGGCCAATGAGTCTATGACTCTGAATGCTTGTTGATGAAAACAATGATAATGCTGGCGGCGTGTTAAATATCGTCATGAAATTGCTGGGCTAACTTACTGATGGAGGGTGCCAAGATCAACGTGCTTAGTTCATTGATGTTGCTTTAAACAATATTTGACTATCAATAAAAAATGGTGAATATATTTAAAACGTTTGTTAGATGTATGTTCACCACTTTACTCGATTTTTTTGAAAATAGCTACATTGCTACCTGAGCAAAATGCCATTGTGTACTAGCGCATGTTAGAAATGTAAGCTCTTGAGCTGTCTTGTAATGAAACCATCCAACCTTCTTCTTGGATACTCAATCTCTGTCTTTCATATGTGATCTTGGAGAATTATCAGATTGGGACTCACGTGGTCAAATATTTTTGTGGTACAGTCTATTCAGACAAGTTAATGAGGTTTCAATACTCTCTTGAAAGTTATAAGCACCTGTCAGTTCTGTTTCTATGCAACTTAGTTCTTCAGGTTTCTTCCGCTACTTCTATTGGATTGTCTTAGTCATATTCAAGGGCATCATGTTGCCTTTATGTTTCTCTTGGTTCATATGATTTTTTTGAATGAACAATGTCCAAAGTAACACAAAACAAAATAGGCTATGATTGACATCAACTTGATTTTGTTGAGGGTTTGTTTAGGATAAAGTTATTCTCATGATTTATCCCAATTTATGTAGGTTTTATCATTCATCTTATTTTGTTGGGTGTCATTACGTCATGGTCTCAGAGAGTAGTTTTTTTAAATTGGAACCAATTGTTTCAGGAAACCAATGTAAGAATTTAGGTTTGCAGTTCTAGTTGATTTTTTATAAATTTTTTGGGGGAATAATTTGCATTTGCACTAAAGGTTTCCTTTTTCTTTGTTATTTGCTTCTGTTTTTTCTGATTTTTTTGTGTGTATATCTCTGTTCATATTTTATTACCTGGTTCAGAAATTAGTCTGATCAAGCAAATTTCACAATTTACAGAGCATGGGGAAGGTCTACAAGTTCTCCATTATGAAGTTGGACAAAAGTATGAGCCTCACTATGACTACTTTCTTGATGAGTTCAACACTAAAAATGGGGGCCAACGCATAGCTACTGTTCTCATGTATCTGTAAGAGTTAAACTTCATCTGCCCATTTAGTAAACGCTGTTTTACATAGGATGAAAACTATGGACTAAGTTTCATCTTAAATAGGATCACTTTTGATCCTTTTTTCTACCTTTCACTTTGTTTTGTTTCTGATGCAGATCAGATGTTGAAGAAGGGGGTGAGACAGTTTTTCCTGCTGCTCAGGGAAATTATAGCTCTGTGCCGGGGTGGAATGAATTTTCAGAATGTGCTAAAAGGGGCCTTTCTGTTAAACCAAAAATGGGTGATGCGTTGCTTTTCTGGAGCATGAGGCCTGATGCCACACTAGATCCGTCAAGCTTGCATGGTAAGTATGTCCTTTTATTCTCCAACCCCCTTCCCCTTTCTCGTTAAAAGGCTAAAACTGAAGCACAATGATAACTTCGCAGTTTGCATTATAATTTAGAAGAACACAAATTGGTCATATCTCAAGTTTGTCTTACTCTGAATTAGAAGCTACATTTTCTCTCTCACTAGTAGGCTTCTGAATGTACCAGGTGGTTGCCCTGTGATTAAAGGGAACAAGTGGTCGTCTACTAAGTGGATGCATGTTGGTGAATACAAGGCCTAAGCCATTTTTTGAAGGTAGGAGTGAAAATATTTTGTAGTAGTTATAATAAGTCATGTTGTCAATCCTAGTAACCTTGCAAGAAAATAGATATGTTGGATTTTTGGCTGATTCACATCACTTTGGGTTATGTGCCTGGATGTGTACAATATTAGACATAGGAGCACTATTGTTTGTTAACTGTACAGTCACCACCTTGTCATTTTTGTCCTGTGAGGCCGTTGAATTTAACTTTTGTTGTTATGATGTCAACTATGTGTTTTGGCCGATAGGCAACTTCTTGTTTCATCTCTTCATACCACACAGAAAGAAAAGGACTATCTTCTCATATGTTTATTCTTAAAGACAAGATTGATCCTTTTCCCTTGGTCCCTTCAACTCCCACTCTAATACCCTTAATGCTGATAAAAGATATTATAGATGCAAGGACATCGAAGTTGTCTTTTTTCACTTATAAATTCTAATTCCTTTTATTGGTAGTCATCTTATTCTAGGCATTCATATATAAGGGGTGTTGTATTAGAGTTGTACGCAACAGCTTGCATAGGCTGAGCAGGTAGTGCCTCTGCTTCTGGAGATAATAGAGAATGATATAGAAGGAAAACTGGAAGATACTAATGTAGGATATCTTCGGGGGTGCTTGGGAGGATTGCTACTGGTAAGTGAGGAGTAGAAAATACTTCTATGACTTGCATTATGTGGTCATGATATTAGGTAGTCTGATGGGGTTCACATATTTCATTCTCTGTAGAATGTATTGATATGGGCTAGCAGTTCCTATAATCGTATAAGATCTGGTAAATGAATTTTTGTGTGACTTAATATTAGGTGAAGTCACTAAATCTCCTCAGTTCTTCCTTTTCCGCCAGACAAATATAACAATTCCTTGCCTTATGAATCTCTCTGGCATATTATGAACTCTGGAGCTCTATCAGGGGTGAAATTGCCGATTGATGTTCCTTATCTTTGTTGTTTCTTGTAGTTTATGAGCTAGCATCCATGTTTCCCCACCTCGTCATTAGATCAAGTTTTACTTTCCCTTGTTTGGCAAAGATCTACTTGAAACTGCCTCACAAAAATTCTTCTCTCTTCCATGTCTACTGCAAAGTGCAAAGTTACAGCATTTTCAATGTGGAATTACCACATTTTTACGAAGTACAAACAGTGAAAACAGCATTTCAATGTGGAATTATGGCATATTTACAAAGTGCAAACAACATTTTTAATGCAAAATTATGACATGTTTATTTTGCTAATATACTCTCTCAATCTATTATATTTGTTGGAACTTGTCAGATAAAAAATATTATATTTGTTGGTCTTACATCTGCTCTATGCTATTGGCAGGAATTGTAATCCTTTGTATTGTGCAGATAGTTGTTGATTTGTTGGGAATGATGATTACTCACAGCACAGGTGTAGTTCCTCAATCTACCGTGTAACCATCCACAGCTGAGATTATCTGGTGCTTTAAATTTTGATCGGCTTTTGTATCTCTCTAACGAGCACTTTGGAGGGGGATAGTTGATCCTCTAATTTTGAGAATAAAACTAGTTTTCTGTGGCCCAGATAGAACATGTTCTTCATTTGAGTGATCTATATTTTACTAGACTAGGAGATGGAGTTTATTTGATGAATGGACAGGTGTATTTGATAGTAAAATACAGTTTGTCGGCCATAGCATAAGAGTACATGTAATCTCTTTTCGTAGTTTATGAAATCATTGTTATCAGATCTTTCTTTTTGCTATCTCATGCATTTTCTTTTTGCTAGAAACTAGTTCGTTTTATTATTGTGGTATTCATTTTCTTCTAGAGCTATTGGGAGCCAGAGGGCTGTGTATTTCACAACTCGCACAGCACTGGGAAAAGATTTTCTAGGGCAATTCTGACATTTCAGCAGGATCTCTCGACTAAATGAGTTACAGTTGGTACTTTTAGGCCCTCTATCTGTTTTTCCTGCCTGCGGGACTTTAGGTGAGTGTCAGGATTCATCTCTTCTCCTGTACGTTTTTCATTAATTTCGTTACTCTTTATTAAATTCCGGGAATGGCTCTCGGGGAGACACCCCTCGCCTTTATCCATGTCCATGTCTTGCAAATTCCCTTGTGTAAAATCTATTAACCGAAGTTGGATAAATCATATTGACCATCCGTTTGAAGATAATTTATGAACAGTAACATTAACACAATTTTCAATGCTAGTGAGATCTACTAATCTGATGGTGTGCATACGAGAGTTAAAAGAAAGTCCGTCAAAAAGGGGTTCATAACCTCCCCTCTTCAAGTTTTAACACTAGGTTACTAGTTTGAATTACCATTATATTAAACGTATGATCTTACTTTAACATTTAATAACATGGGATGAAATCCCATTCAATATTCACACGACATTACAATAATCACAAGGGAGACCCAATCCACAAACATGTTTCCTGATGATACTCATTCAATCTAATTAGCAATATTATAGCCCAGGCTGCCAAGCCTGGATTACCTATCAACAGTTGGCCCAGGGTTCACGGCCCTGACGCACTTTGGGTGCACCTCATAACCACATTCAATGCACTGGTATGCCCACCCAGACCCTTGTTCATCACAGTCGCAACATATAAAGGGTCCTCCGCCAGTGCCTTCCGACACCAGTGTCAGCTCATGACGATGTCCTTCATGGTACTCGTTTCTCGGAAGCTTTTTAGCCTCCTCATCCATTTGCTTCTCAAGCAACTCTACTCTGGCCTCCGTGAAAGGGTATGCATTTTGTTGATACAAGTTTATAAGGTTCCTCCCTTGTTTGGTGACGGTTTTACCATCTGGACCCAAAATTACTAAGCTGGGGATTCCTCGGATATCAAAATGTTTGGCGAGGTTCTTGATTGCCGGGTCTCCGAATGGCAATGACAGCCAGGGCATAGTACTGAAGTACGAGTCAAATGATATTTGGTCACGGTCACTCGACACGAAGACTATTTCAAAGTCCTCCCCACCCTTTCCTACCAGCATCTGTTTTATTTTCTGGTAGATGGAGATCAACTTGGGAGTGAACTTTACACATGGAAGGCACCATTGGGCCGAGAAATAGAGTCCAACTGTTTTGCTAATCAAGGAATTAATAGGCACCTGCAAATGACAGATACATGAACAATCCCCTTTGCATTATTACAACATGAACCATCCAATAACCAATTTGTTCAATCAACACAACATGCCACTCATGTTGGGATTAGATTTTGAGCTAAGCATGTGCAAATACCATCATCAGTATGGTGTTATCGAGATTTGAATGTAAGATTTTCAGTATCAACTCTACATCAAACTGCCAACTATTCTAAAAGTTTTAGCTCTCTTAGATGATGTAACGTTAGTATTAATATATTCCAAGGTGTCTTTCGTCATTTAAATTCTTCATAATGCAGTTTAACGTATGTATGTGATTTTTCATTGTAGTTTAGGTACCAAAAGCTAATTAATCTCAAAGCAGATCCTAGTCAGTTTTAGTATCATATAGGGGTGGACTGGCTTACCTGTTTAGCCATGGGCTGACCCAAGAGGAAGTCTCTATCCTGGTTTGTTAGTAAATTTGTCAAGGTTTGTTTTTCATGCTTCTCTCTCTCTTTCTGCTCCAACTCCGCCAACCTCTCCTTGGTGAATGGAAAAGCTTCAACCCCGTATCTGTAAACTAGTTCAACTCCATCGTGTAATATCGCATCATCATCCTTGTTGTTATTGGAAGGTTGAAGAATTGTTAAGCAAGGAATACCTTCGACATCAAATCTTTGATTTAAAGATCTCTTCGTCTCCAAATCAGAAAATGGAATTGCAAGCCATGGCATGGATGCATGATATTTGTTGAAGGCATCCAAGTCTTCATCAGATGACACAAAGATAATCTCAAAGCCAGATCCAATATTATTGCTTTTAAGTTGCTCATAAGTATCAACTAAAACTGGAGTGAAGTTTTGACATGGTGGATACCAGTTTGCTGAAAAGTAGATGCCAATAACTTTGCCTTCAAGATCAGAAACTTTCACCTGTAGTACTGATGAAAATCAGTTCATTATGAAAGTCATAAGCGCAATAAATTGTGACCATTAGATTAGTAATGGAAACTAGTAAACGTACTATCAATCCAATTCAATGGTGACAATGCATTGGATCCCGAGTACAAGTTGTTATATTATTGTTGATGATCATGTGTGGTTTACTTGCAAATGATGAATGTAATTTACTCAAATGACAATGAGTCCTAGTAGAGGAAGACCATTGAAAAAGTGTGAGGCAGCGACATTAGCATTACGCATACACACACACACACACACATATATATATAGCATTAACATAGGTTTAAATTGCAAAAGAACATAATCAGAGAATCCATCTGTTAAGTGCACTACAAATGTTCCACAAACTCTCTCTCTCTCTCTCTCTGTCGGCAAGAAATTTTTGTTTTTTTGTTTTTGTTTTTGTTTTTGGTACATAAAGAAGTGTTTTACATATGTGTGTGTGTGTATATATATATGTGATTTTGGTTCGGTGGTCCACATGCAGCGACAAGGTTGGACCAGGAAAATGTAGAAGGAATAGATACAGATCTGCCATGTGTAACTTGTGACAACTAATCTAAGTATGCGAGTACTCACGGCACATAATCTCTCTCCTCATCACCCAGCTATTCAACCCCCAACACCATGGTAAGTGTAAGTTTAAATCAGCAAATATATTAGCAAACGTTGAGATCGATGGTTTATTTTATCAGATCAGATCAGATCAGATCAGATCGTGTAAGAAATTAATCAGAAATAATAGAAGGATAATTTATGTAGTTGCCACCTTAACACACATTGAGATTATCATCGCATGTTATATATCCACTGACTATAATAACATTAATTGTCTCAGATCTCAGACTTATGTTGCCAACTAAATCTCCATAAAAAAAAAAACACAGCAGACCGACCGCTACAAAGTACCAATCCTGTTGTCGATCGGGAGTAAATATGGGAAATAGTTGGGGGAATTTTTCTGCAAAAAATATATATTTCTACTGATCTTTTTCATTTTTCAGGTTCTTTTTCCCATCAATCTTATATTATTTGCTTACGAAAAAACAAAATAGAAATAAAGAAAGAGTAGAAACGGAAACCTATACCTATCTTGCTTCTATATATATGTCTTCTTCAACAATAATAGTTTCAGACTTTCAGTTAATTAAGACGCTGCTACGCCTTTACTTAACTTGCCCCAAAAGTCAGAGTGCTCCCAGTCTGAGACTTGTATCGAAAATTTACTCTGTGTGTGTGTGTGTGTGTGAGAGAGAGAGATAGGACCTGAGTTCCAGTAGGAGTGAGCAGAAAATCACGACCATTGGAGACCAAGGGAGACAAATATCTAGAGTAAGAGACCGCCTGATCAGCTTCTTCATCGTTCAGTACCTTAAACTCATCTCCATTGTTATTGCCGTTCCTCATCGCACCTCTTCCTTCTCTCTCTCTCTCTCTCTCTCTCTCTCAACCATCAACTATGTTGCTCACAAAATTCTTATTCACATCAATGCATACTTTCCATCCCCGTCGGCCATAATTACACATAACACGTAGCAGCACTCAGCCTTTCACTCCATCTCCATCAACTTTTACACCCTACTTCTGCACAACATGAAGGCTGATGCTACATCATGCGTTTCAACAAAATTATTGTAGATTTCGACATCATATTGTGCCACGTGTGCAGTGATTTGGATAGTAACATTGAAACTAATTATTTCCCAAACCAACTACAGGTTCTTCGGGTCGAGTAAATGCAACCGTAATATCATATTAATATTATACTATGATATTATTTATTAATAATAAAATATTAAATAAGTAAAGTAAATTTTATTTAGATAGTTATTGAACCCTGTGAGTAGATATTGTAAATTTTATTTGCATAGAATTTATTTTTATTTTATTATATATTGTTAATTAATAATATGATGTGATAATTTTGGTGTATACCACTGAATATTTTCTCGCATAGAACACTTTTAAAAGCCAGCTGTTAGGAGGACACCTGCCCCTCCCCACGTGTTTACTTTTTGACCTTTGTATTGTTATTATTATTTGGGCCAGTTGTCCCGGAAGATATCGTATCCAGCTTTAACTGCGCAGTACTAATAACTCTAAACAATTGCGGTAGAGAAACCAACATATCGAACGTCAACACTATTTTCAGACTTAGCTTACGGCATTAAATTATTTTATCTTATAAAGGTTCGATTACAGTATTAAAAAAATTATTATACTATTTATCAATTTTTTTGATTTATTTTATATTATCTTTTCGGTACCTTCATTTTTTTTGTTTTTTATATATGGACCTTATTTGAAGACTTAATCTGAGAACTTATGACTTATTTGAATGAATTTTTGGGAAATATTTAGATTAACTTCCCCAAATCCTTTTAAACTCAAATCCCTTTTTACAAAAATGAGATTAATACTTATATTTAATATGTACACGGATATATCATTATTATGACAATATGTTTGTATTTAAATGACTATTTTATCCCTTCATCAATCTAATCTAAACTCATGTTTGTTTACATATGATGTACAATTGTCTTTTGTATCTTGAACCCATTAACCCTCATCTGAAACCCACCTCTCCTCGAGTTTGATGAAACTCATGATCTAAAGTTTAAAGTTCGGGCCAATAAAGGCCAGGCTTGTTAACCCATGTTTCAAAATTTTAGACAAATATGAATTTTGTATGTTATTTGGTCTACTTTCCCCAACCCATCTTTCAAAGCCTTCCCAATCTCACTTACCAAACAATCTCCTAATTAAGCTCGTCAAAATCTAACACGATACGATTAACCGACACGAATTGATACAGATTAAGTGGGTTTTGGAGAGACCTTAACGGGTTCGGGTGATAAACGAGTTAACCCGTTTAACACGTTTATTAAACGGGTCATCTTTGAGTGAGACATGTCAACCTGTTTATAACTCATTTACCCTTTTAAATAAAATTAATATAATAATAAATTAATAATTCTTTTAAAAAAAATTTAGCCAAATTTTTTTTTATTTTTTAGTGACAACCACACAGAAAATATATAAGGGTTAATTACAAGTTGTACCCTGAAAAGATAGTTGAAATCTCAAATTGTACCCCCAAAGATAAAAAATTTTAATTTGTACCATCAAAGATAGAAATTTGTATCAATGTGCACTTAAAACTAAATTGATAAATTATATCTTGCCCCCCTTATGCTTATCACTTAATCATTTGGATCCCTTCACATTTAGAATATTACTTCTACATCTCATGACGTTTGTGCACGCGTAACATGTAACCCCCTTCATTGATATCTGTTAATATAACCTTTAAAATATGATTTTATCCTAATAAAAAATTATAATGTCCAATAGTAAGTTTGATTTTAAACTTTCGAGTATATCGAACCCACAAAATAAAAGGTAATATGAAATTATAATTTTTTAGTAGGATAAAATCATATTTTTTAACGATTATATTAACAGATATCAATGTCATATTTTTTAACAATTATATTAACAGATATCAATGAAAAGGAATTACGTGTTATGTGTGTACAAACGTCATGAGATTTAAGAGTAATATTCTAAATGTGAAGGGGTTCAAATAATTAAGTGACAAGCATGAGGAGATTTAGGTATAATTTATTAATTTAGTTTTAGGTGCACATTGATACAAATTTCTATCTTTGAGGGTGCAAATTGAGATTTTTATCTTTGGGGGTGCACATTGATACAAAATTCTATCTTTGAGGGTGTAAATTAAAATTTTTGATCTTTGGGGGTGTAATTTGAGATTCCAACTATCTTTCAGGGTATAACTTGCAATTAACCCAATATGTATCTTTTCCTAATTTCAATGTCCAAACCCTAATTCTTTTTTTTCTACGTCGAAGCATTCAGCGGCGTCTTCAACTCTTCTGCTCCTCTCTCTCTCTCTCTCGACAACAACTCAGTAAGTAGTTGGTGTCTTGGAGACTTCAAGCAACTCAGGCTGACCACGAAGACTTTGAGCAACTCAAGTAAAGGATTTTTTTTTCTTTTTCTTTTTTTGAATTATTATGTGGGTGTGTATCTAGGCATGTATCGATCTGTGTGTGTGTGTGTGTGTGTTTGGGGGGGGGGTCCGGTGTTGGGTGTTCTGGCTTGTTGAGAAAATCCAAGGGAAGATCAGGGGTGGGTTTGTATTTCTGGTGTTGGGTGGTCTGGGTTGCTAATAAAATCCAGAGAAGATGAAGGGATTGAAAGATTTAATCTTTGTGTTCTATTGATTGTCTGTTTTCAATTCTATGAATAATATCTTTTATTGTGAATACGATTTATCCATGTTTGTTATTGCTTTAATGGTGTTTTACCTGTGTTGCTTTTAATTTCTTTAGAAGATGATATGAAGTTATTTTGTAAGGTCTTAATTTTTCTTCCTTTTATTTGCCTCAATAATAGTTGATGCATTGTTCATATGCCCTTCTGCCATAATCTGGTGAATCATATGTCTACTTCTTCCTATTCTCTACGAAGATCATAATGTTTGTTGAACAACCCATAAGTAATTTATAGATATATGTGCTGAATTAGAATTATTATTTTAAAAAGTAATAAAACTGAGGTTGGTTTTTAACTCTATTTTTTTGCTTTAAACAGGTGGATTCTTCTTAACACAATATTATAGTTTCTGATGAAGAAGATGAGGTTCGACATGATTTGTAATATGGTTGTCGGTGAAATTTGATTATTTTGGATTGTACTTTGTACTTTATAATATAGTGTACTATTTCTACATATCACATTTTTTTGTGTTAATTTATTAGTTTTGTAAAGTTATATAGCATTTTTAAATAAACAGTTAAATGAGTTAAAGAGGTCAAATGGGTGGTTTACCGTGTTCAATCCGACCCAATCCAACACGACTCGTGTCATATTACCCGTTTGTTAAACTGTTTGTGTTTGTTTTTAGATTTTTTACTTGTTTATTAAATGGGTCGCATACAGGTTTATATGTTTTTCATCCGTCACCTGTTTAACATGACACGTTTGACATCCCTACCCCTAATGATGTGACTTCAATATAACAATTAGATTAATTGTGAGTTTCAATTTTAGATGAAGCTCATAACCAAATCAATGGTTATACATCAATAGGTTCCTATATTAGGTCTTCAAATTAGATCTGAATAACATTTTTCTTCATTTATCATTTGTTAGATAGATTTTATCACTTTTTAAAATATTTTTTAGTTTTCATTATAATACTAAAATTTTACTTTTTATTACAATAACGTTTTCAATATTATAATCATATTTTTCAAGTTTGTCTTCTACTCATGTCGTAGCATTTAAATAGGTATATGCATGGTAAATTTAAGTTATTCACTTTAGACATTAACAAAACTGATTTATAATTAATATTGATAAATTATATTAATTTTAATATATATATATATATATATATATATATATATATATATAATACAATACAATTCAAATTTCAAAAGATAAACAAAATAATTTTTGTTTTTTGCGATTGAAATCTCTTCAATTTTATTTTAAAATTAATTCGACGACTAATATTAACACCATAAATTTAATAGAGAAAATAGACTCTTAAGGATGTATTTGAGGGTAATTTTTTAAAAGTATTTATAGAACTTATAACTTCTTATAAGTACTTTAAAAAATAATTAATATTTTAAATTGCTCCACCACCACCCCTACAATCGTCACCCCCATCGTCTCACCACTATCACCATCACCCCATCATCGCGCTAAGGCCACTACGCCACCACTTTTGCCACAATCACCACCACCACTGTCGCTATCTCAGCACCATCATTATACTTACTGCCCCATCACCACCATCACCATCCTCATCATCACCGCTACCTTCACCTTACCACCACTATCATCATCACCATCGCTACTGTCGCCTTACCACTACTCCCACCATCACCACCACTATCACTCTACCACCCTTTCTTTCATAACAACCAACATCATTGTCCCACTACCCCTACTGCCCCATAACCATTGCCATTAACAGTTGCTACCATCATAATTGGTTATCTTCACTCATCATAATCGATGATGCACAAAATGATTTTGCACACCACCTATCAAGTGTGAATAATAAATGCAAGAGTAAAGTAAGGAGATAGAGAGACACAAGCAATTTATAGTGGTTCGGTTAACTCGACATATGTCCACTCTTGAATGACTAAGGAGATGGAGAGACACAAACAATTTATAGTGGTTCGGTTAACTCGACCTATGTCCACTCTTGAATGACTCTAGTTGCCGGGTACTTTATTAACTCAAGGGGGTGAAGAATAGAGAATACAAGCTTTGAGGGAGAGGAGAGAGTCGTGCTTAGGTTAAGTGTGATCTGCCCCCCAAGTGTTGGTAGGAATTACAATTTATAGTCGCCCACCTAACATATTTGGGCAAGATATTAGTAAGTAGTCAGCTAGTTTGTTGGATCTGGCGAGCTCTTCTCAACGTGCTAGGCAGTTGCAGTGCTCTCCATGAGATTTGGTCAAAGGATGAGGTGGGGTGTTAACCATCTCTAGGGCAACGAGGATAAGGTTTTGGATGACTTTAGTAGCTCCCTTAGCTCCTTGAGCTACTGAGCTTTACCAGGCTGACCACATAAATGAGCTTGACCGGGTAGAGCTGAAGAGCTTGATCGGGTTGGCCACACTGGGCTGGATTTGCTAGATCTCTTGGAGTCGAACTATAAACTTAAACTGGGCTTATAACATGAGTTGAGCCTTTGAGCTTGACCTATCATTTGCCCCCTAATGCCCTGTGTCCAATGGAACTTAGAAAGGAGGGCATTCAATTAAGTTTAAATTTTTAACTAATCGACACAATCAAAAAAAACTTCAGGATACCAAAACATCTGTTTCCAAGTCTTTTTTTGGACTTTTTACAGAATCAATCACAACCAAAGGCCGCGGGTCTTGTAGGATTCGTCGAGAGTTTCTATTGGATAAATTATAAGCCTAATTTGAAATAACAGAGTAGAAGTTACGGTCAAAACTTCGAGCAGCGAGTTAGGCGAGTAGGCAGCTTCGGGGCGAACTAGGCAGATTTTTTTTTTTTTTAAACTTTGAGAGGCCAAAACATCTGTTTTTAGGCCTTTTTTGGGAATTTTTACACAATCAAAAACAACCAAAGGGTGTGAGTCTTGTAGGGCTCGTCAAAAGCTTCGATTTGATATATAATAAGCCCCTATTTGAAGTTACAGAGTAAAATTTATGGTCAAAACTTCGAGCAGGCAACTAGGCGCTCGTTTTGGGCGAGTAGGTAATGTTCTGGGCAAGCTTTGGGGCTGCCTTAGGTGACCTAGGGGTGTAGCCTGGGCACCGACAGGGGTTGCCTGGGCGCGAGCCTGGGCATCAAGAGCTGAAGATACAGCCTGAGATGTCTAGGCAACAGGAAATGGAGGTGGAGCCTGAGATGCCTGGGCATCAAGAGCTAGAGGTACAACCTGGGATGTTTGGGCATCAGGAGATGGAGGTGCAGCCTGGAATGCCTGGGCATTAGGAGATGGAGGTACAACTTGGGATGTTTGGGCATCAAGAGCTAGAGGTGCAGCCTGGGATGACTGGGCATCAGGAGCTGGTGATACCACTTTAGGCGCTGGCCAGGCATTGGGCTGCCCCGTTTGGGCGAGCAAAGGTGGTCAGACACCTCTCCAAGTGCTGCTGCCTCGTTTGGGCGAGCAAAGGTGGTCAGACACCTCTCCAAGTGCTGGACTGCCTCGTTTGGAGAGCACATATGATCAAGCGTCTCTCAAGGTGTAGAGCTACCTCGTTTGGGCGAGTAAAGAGCGTCAGATACCCCTCCAAGTGCTGGGCTGCCTCGTTTGGGCGAGCACATAGGATTAGACACTTCTCCAAGTGCTGGGCTGCCTTGTTTGGGAAGCATATAGGATCAGGCGTCTCTCCAGGTGCTGGATTGCCTCGTTTAGGCGAGTAAAGAGCGTTAGGCACCCCTTTAGGTGCTAGGCTACCTCGTTCGGACGAGCACATAGGATCAGACACCTCTATAGGTGCTGGGCTGTCTCATTTAGGGAGCATATAAGACCAGGCACCTTTGGAGGCTGGTTGTGATAACAAAAATAATGTTATTCCAAATATTAAAATATCTCACATAATTACCTGTAAAGGAGAGGTAGGCTGCTTGCGCGAGAACAAAGACAGAGTTAAAAAACTGCTCGTGAGAGAGCTACACCTTTTGAGACCTAGCTTTTGGCGACCCATGAGAGGGTCTTTAAGCTTGAGGTATAGGTTGCCTGTTTGAGAACAACGCAGAAGTCATGCTTTTGGCGACCCGTGAAAGAGCCACTCAGCTGGAGATATAGGGTGCCTGATTAAGAACAGTGCAGAGGCCAAGCTTTTGGCGACTCCCGTGAGATAGTCGTTATGCTGGATATTGAGACTACCTGTTTAGGAACAATGCAGAAACCAATCTTTTGGCGATCCGCAAGAGAGTCGCTAAGCTTGATATTGAGGCTACCTGTTTGAGAACAGCGTAGATGCCCAGCTTTTGGCGACCCGTAAGAGAGTTGCTACGCTGAATATTGAGGCTGCTTATGTTGAGAACAGTGCAGTGGCAGGCCAAGCTTTTGGCTACCCGTGAGAGAGTTGCTAAGCTGGATACTGAGGCTGCCTGTTTGAGAACAGTATAGAGGCAGGTCAAGCTTTTGGAGATCCGCAAGATGATTCATCTCGCCTAGACCTTTTGATTTCCTTAACATTCATATATTTTTGAGCTTTTACCAATAGTTTTGACATGCTCTTTAGGGGTCGCATCATTACTGAAAAAATGAATCTGGATGAGTGGAAGACTCAAAGAAAGGTGGTTATGGTGACTTTGTCATTGGGCTCCTCGATTTGGAAGATCTTCTCGTTAAAACGAGTGAGGTAACTCTTCAAACTCTTGTCTCAATCCTATTTTTATGTTGAGCAGATGGGTAGCAGGCTTTTGTTAGCGGCGTCCACCAATGAACTGTGCCACAAATGATCTACTCAATTCGGCGAATGAGCCTATGGAGGTCGGGGTGAGTTTGGCGAACCATTGTCGCGTTGATCCCTTTAAGGTAGTTGGAAATGTCCTGCACATAATTTCGTCGGGGACATTGTGCAGTTGCATTAAGGACTTGTAGGTTTCGAGATGATCAAGTGGATCTTTTGTTCCATCAAAGGTATCCACGGATGATATTTTGAACTATTGAGGAAGGGGGTAATTCGCCATGTCAGGTTTGAAAGGCGTGTTTGTCAACCTTACGAGGTAGTCCACTGTCTCGGGTCCCTACGCTTTCATGGCATTGAAGATGTCACCTAGTTAATTTTGCACTTCCTTAATTTTCTCGTCCCAATGATTTGGGGCTCCTCTAGAATGTTCATGGAAATGACTCTCATGCTCCATGCTTTGGTTTTCGCCCTCATTTTCTTGGAGATGAGGGTCTTCACCATGGGAAACAGGAGGAGGTGGAGGTCCCTCATGATGGGCTCCTCTGTGTGGGGCGTCCAAGGGGACTCTAAAGGGGGTGCCCAGACCTACATGGGGAGCAGCAAGTTGTGGAGCTCTTAGATGTCCAGGGCGTGGAGCTCTTCGATGTCTAGGGCGCGGAACTCCTTGATATCCAAGGCATGAAGCTCCTTGATGTTCAGGGCATGGAGCTTCTTGATGTCCAGGACGTGGAGCTCCTTGAGGTCCAAGGCATGGAGCTCCTTTGGGTCCTCCACGCTGTGCACCTCTAAGTTATGCTCCTCCGGAGCTCCTTAAGGTCCAAGGCGTGGAGCTCCTTGGGGTCCTCCACGCTGTGCACCTCCAAATTGTGCTCTTCCTTGTTCAGCAAGCATGAGTTGCAGTATCTGTTGATTTTGGGCTACTAGCTGCCGCATGGTCTCCAGTATTTATTGTGAATTTGGAGCTGGAGCATTTGGGACAGAGTTGGTAGGTGAAGGAGTAACCTCCTCCTCTCGTGGAGGATTGTCTTCAGGTTGGTTCATAGATCTGGTAGTGATCGCCATTGGTTCAACAAATGAAATGTTTAGAAGTGAGAATTTTGTCGTTTGCCATAGACAACGTCAAACTGATGATGCACAAAATAGTTTTGCATACCACCTGTCAAGTGTGAATAATAAATGTAAGAGTAAAGTAAGGAGATGGAGAGACACAAACAATTTATAGTGGTTCGGTTAACTCGATCTACGTCCACTCTTGAATGACTCTAGTTGCCGGGTACTTTATTAACTCAAGGGAGTGAAGAGTAGAGAGTACAAGTTTTGAGAGAAAAAGATAAAGTCGTGTTCAAGTTAAGTGTGATCTGCCCTTCAAGTGTTGGTGGGGCTTACAATTTATAGTCGCCCTCCTAACAGATTTAGGCAAGATATTAGTAAGTAGTTGACTAATTTGTTGGATCTGGCGAGCTCTTCTCAACTTGCTAGGCAGTTGCGGTGCTCTCCATGAGATTTGGTCAAAGGACGAGGTGGGGTGTTGACCATCTCCAGGGCAGCGAGGATAAGACTTTGAATGACCTTAGTTGCTCCCTTAGCTCTTTGAGCTGCTGAGCTTGATCGGACTGACCACATTGATGAGCTTAATCGAGTTAGCCACACTAGGCTGGATTCGCTGAATCTCTTGGAGTCGGACTATAAACTTTAACTAGACTTATAAAATGAGTTGAGCCTTTGGGGTTGACCTATCAACAATCATCACCGTCTCTCACTACCACCACTCGTTCCCACTATAACTTGTGAGTAAATTACTCTCTCTTTTTTAATTTTTTAATTTAATTTTAAGTGTGAATATATATATATATATGCTTATTGTTAATTATTTTTTTTATTATACTATACTTTTATGCACAAAAAAATAATTAGTGATATTATAACTAATAATTACGTGATATTACTATTATATCTAATATTTACCCGGTCCGAAAGGAGTTGGGGCTTATGGATGCTTTGAAGACTCCAATGATTAAGAATGGGAATATTGGTTCCACCACAAAGACCTGTCGGCCGAGTGTAAGGCCCACGTGGTTTGTCTAATACCGCAATACATAAATAGCTGTTGCGTTCCGTGTTTATCACTGCTTTGTCGAAGAAGAAAAGGCAGAAGTTTTAAAACGATGATTGATCTAGTCCCACAATCCCATCCCCACCAAAACCAACGAATACTTTAGGACCTGTTTGTTACGAGGGTTTGGGTGGGTATATACAGATGGGTTTAACAAAAATAGTCCAATGGCTTATCCCATGTTTGGATGCAGGCTTAAGGCCCAGTATTTAAATCACGGCCCGTAACCCACAGACCCCTAAAACCCATGAACATGGGTTTCACCAAACCCAGGGGGGAGGTGGGTTTAAAACCAGTCCAACCCGCATATGATGGTTAAAAGACATTTATATCCCTAATAAAATCTCATATTTACCCAAAGGATCTTGGGAGCCAGGCGCTCGACCTCCACCACCATCCATCGGCGACTCTGGACAGAAGACTGGAAAAGACGAAGCCGCCTGCTGTGATTCTCTGCGTTGGATAGAAAGAAGTGGCTATGGATGCAAGATTCGTCGCTCCTATCAACCCACTCGACTGTGTATGAAGTGGAATGGGCTCCAGTTCATGGCTATATAAAACCCTAGCATCATCTTCAACAGCCCAACCAGATCTTGGCGAGGTAAGGAACAGCTATCCATTTTTGCCTTCAATTTGCTAGATTTGGGTTGGAGGATTAAAAACTTCAACTCAAATATAAAAAAATTTGGGTTGAACTCGAGTTAGGTTCGGGTTAACCCGCTCAACAGCCCCAAGTAAATTCCACTACACGACGCCACTAACTTGCCATAACCCGTGAGACCGCCTCATTTACTGGCCATTCCGGTTCCTTCATCTCTTTACCCGAAATCTCAGTATATAAAAGCCTTCTCTCTCTCCCTCTCTGTCTCTCTCTCTCTCTCCAATTCCCTTGACAGTTATCTTCGAGCAATCTCACCGTGACCTTGGGTATCGTCTCCGATCTCTCTGTCTCATAATTTCTGTAAGTGTTTGATAATTTCCAATTTTTTAGCAATTTAATTTTGATGAACTGAATGATCTGATTCTTAAGCTTTTGACCTTAATCGGTGCTTAGTTTATTTCAATTGATTCGGTATGATTATAGGTTTCTTGGAACTCTATGTTTATAAATACGTCTATTTGTATGTGTATGTGTTGCTGTAGGATTTTTACTTTTTAGGGTCTGTGTGTTTTGTTTGAAATTGATTCGTATGTATGATGTTTATGTGATATTGGTGTATCGTTTGTGTTTGTTTGTTGTAGGTTTTGGTAAAATTTTAATCATTTTATTTTTTGAAGTGACTTTTAGTTTTTGGAAATGGTTTGGAGAACTATTGGTCTGCTTTTCGAAGTGTCTGGACCAGGGAGAGATGATCGTTTGATGTAGTTGATGTTTCTTTGGGTTCTTAGCAAATAGATAAAAAGTAGGATCGAGATTCTGGATTTTATGTTTTCTGTTTTATTGGTTGGTAGGAAGTGGAAAACACTGCGTAGTTTGTGCTCATTTGAGCGGAAATTTTTGTTTACCAAGGTTCATGGAACTCTGAAAAGATTTTACGGTTTTCTTGGTAGATGGATTCTTCGAGATATCTTTGTGATACATATTGTTTTTGTTTCGGATTTGGAAACTATTAAATTTTAATTCATTGATTGGTATAGTTTTATTTGTAAGGGTTGCAATTTCGTTGTTGGCCCATGGATGAAAATATTGATTTTCTTTGTAATATGTAGCATTAGTATATGGCTTGAACAATAGAATTCTTATTTACTTGGATTTATGTCATGTAAGGGTTTTAAATTAAAGCAATCAATTGGATGCATACTGTCACAGGAAGATTTATCTTATACTTTTTAGGTTCATATATTTCAATTGAATAATACGAAACAGTTCATGGAAAAGTTTAACTGGATATCATATTTCATCTGTGGCATCATTTTGCTATGTGCATATGTTAACGAGTGGTGTGGTGGAAGTTTATCTTTTGTTAGCCACTTATCTATGATTTCGTATTCAATATTTATTTTGTTTTTCCTTAAGAAATTTGTCCCCTGGAAGTGGAAGCAGTTGGTATAATTCAGGCAGATCATTGGACAATGTTCAGAAATTTTGTTTATAAAATTTGTTCATTTGTAGAACTAGTGAGATTCATGCTGCTTATTCTTGTGCATTATGTTTTCGGAGAATTGCGTTATTTATACCTAGTTTTGCTCAAAAGCGTTTAATGTTTGCTTCTTTGACACTTTTTCCTTAATTTTTGTGTTTCCTTGGGAATGTGGAATCTGATAAAGTTTGAACTGGAAGACCGAAGATGGCAGATAATGAAGATAGAGAGGAAATTACTTCCCGTGGAAACGAGTGGGAAGTTGTATCACTCACAGCATCAACATATGCTGCTGCTCCTGGTCCAAAACAGAATGACGATGAAAAGGATACTGCTGTTGGAGAGAATGAATCAGAAACTTCTCATGCTATGGTTATGTCTGGCCATTTTATCTTTCCACCACGTCAGCGTGAAGGTTTGCCATTGGAACCTGAAAATACTGAGGTTCATAGGGAACAAGGAGTTGAAGATCCTGTTTCTGAAATGATCGCAGAGGAAGGGGGTATTTCAAATACAAAGGAAGAAGAAAATTGGAATTTTAAAGGATTGGCCGAGTCAGATGATTTTTCTGGAATTCAGTTTTTTGATGAAAAGGGTACTAAGTTATCCATTAGTGGTACTGAATTTGAAGAAGGCACAACTTTAGAGGGATTAAATTTGGTGGAAAAAGAGCAGAGCATTTACAGTGCTGCCACGTTTAGTTCCTTCCACAGTGAAGCAGCCATTGGTGAATCGACCATGGTTGAGGAGAACGTTGGAATTGCTGAACCAATGGACTCTTCAGACTCTGACGTAGATTCAGACATCTCACATTTTCCGAAGAATAGTGACGAAGATAAATATGATGGATCTGACCTACCTTGCAAAGCTTGGTGGAAGAGGCAAGCTTCTTCTTTATATGCTCATGCTAAAGAGGCAAACACATTTTGGTCAATTTTCGTTGCGGCAGCTGTGATGGGCCTTGTAGTTCTTGGGCAGCAATGGCAGCAGGAAAGATGGCAGATTTTGCAACTGAAGTGGCAGTTCCGCATCAATGAAGAGGTATGGTGTTGCTAATGGTGTAGAAAAAAATGAATTATTTCAGTGCTAGTATATTTTAATGGCTCTTTATGCATACTACTTTAGTCATCTACGATGTACAGATTTTATGTGCGTCCTTTAGCACCAACAAAGTGCGGGCACTGACAAAGTTAAGGGGCTGTAATAAGGCAAACTCTGACAAGGTTTGCCATATTGCCTGGACTGTAAGTTCATGGGTTGTCCGGAACTGTGGCAATAACCATGGAAAATAACAAGACTGGTTTGGGGGATTTGGGTTATAAGGATTGAATCGAACCAGAGTGATTAAGCCATGTTAAATAGAGTTAGTAAAAGAGTAATTTGCAGATCTGGACTCAAAGTATAAAATTCTAACTGCTATCAGAAGAAGAAGAGCATTCTTGATCCAAAATCCCTTAATTGCCTTTTCTGTGGTCCTATGCTCCACATGAGATGCTCTTTCAAGTAGTCATTATTGTAGGTATATGAACTTAGAGAATTGTATTTAAGTTTTTATTACTTTCTTTGTGTGCCTTTCGTGAGCTAGTTTCATAAGGTTTTTGTTCTTCAACTTGGGGAGATACTTATTTATTTTAATTTAGTGATCTACAGATTCTTTGTGAATCCTTATTTTTATAATGCTCCCCATACTAAACAACTAGCAATTATTGGACGTTTGATTGGACATTTGGGTATTTTACGGTTAGCAAGAATTTTTTGGATTACGCAAGGTGTACTTTCATCTTTTGATCTAGCCTATTTGTGTTCCCTAGCATATATAAACATTAGGCTTGGATATGGGTGTCATTATGGAACTGAAGGTAGTTCAGGCTTTTTGTAGACAATCATTCATACCTTTCTTATCTCGTGTAGGAGGGTTAAATGTGATGTCACAATGTTGTGAGAGCTTAGAGGGACATAGAAAAGGCCTGATGGTTTTTATGCTTGCTCTTGTAGCATAATTTCTTCCACGCAATGATTGGGACAAATAATGCTCTTCTACTTGATTGGAATTTTTTTCCATATAGGTCGATTGGAAACTGAAGTTGGAAATAACATAGTAGACGTGTTTTGGTTTGAAGACGTTCATCCTTGATGTAAGCAGCCTGGTCTGATGATTTGTTTGTGATGTACAAACCCCTATTGTTGTTTGGAATAATTTGTGTCAGGTCTTGATTGGTCTTTATTATTTGAATGCCAATATGCGTAGTTAGGGATATGCTATTTACCTTGAAGAGATCTAAAGATGAATTCAAACACAGTTTTAGTAGCTCACTAAAAAAGCTCATTGAACATGACACGTCTCCATCTCTCTATCTATACATATACCTATCTTCTTCTTTTTTTGGTAAATGATATATCTGTCTTCATTAAAGCACAAAGATGTTAAGGATACCTGTGTGGCCATATTCCTGCTTTGGGTGGAACTGTTTGGAAATTCACTGGACTTCTGGACTCTGGAGTAATAAATTTGGGTGATAAAGGGACATTGTGAAAGTAGCACCAACTAAACCAAATCAAGCTTTATGTCCCAGTCATTTGGGGTCGGCACATTGGGAGAGTAGTGCTTTCAATTTTATCTTACAATGTGAATAAATGTATTCATGCAATTTCACTGAATGCCCATAATTCCCATTTTGTGTAGAACTATAGGATATTCATTGGACTTGCAGAATGATTCATTGGGTGAGAAATGGCAACCATCAATGAGATTGTGAAAGTAGTGTTTTGAGTCTAATCCATACATACCGGAATTGTAGATACCCCTAGCGTCCTACAAATTGGGGTCACACCAACCAAAGAGAGTGGGTTTGCGATCCAAACCCAATTTATAATCCAAACAGTAAATTGACTCGTGATCTAAGTAATTCCACATCATAACTTCAACCCCAGATCGTAACCTTAACTTGTTATTTTTTCATTTTGATGTTCGGTAAACTTAATTTTTGATTAGTTAGGATTTGATTTTTTTTTTTCATAATACAAATATGCTAAATTTAACTTTATTATTTACAACCACTTACAGGTACATTATTTTGAAATATGATTTGTTTTGGAACTTTTATCAGAAATATAAACTAAATATTAGTTAGCTATGTGTATGTGGACGTATAATTCAATATAAATGTTACAAAACGAATCACAACCAAAATAGCGTACCAAGTGAATCTATCCCTATTGTACAATATAGTGGAAGAAGTATCGTATAACTTATCCGTATCTATACCATGTACCATAGAAAACCACGATCTAAGTAACTGGTAACAGTGTTCTAATTTAATAACGTACTAAGAAAATGGATGTTATTTTATTCTTGGTGGCCACTAGAGTTTTGTATTATATTTGCTAAAATTCATTGTCTAAGCAAAGACCAAAAGGTGTGTTGATGTCAAAATAAAATTCATAGACATGCCTTCTGAACATGACCTATCTGAGGTGGGAGACTCTTTGAGTTAGGATCATGCATTCCTGAAAATGTACGTATGCTATAAAGTTGTTCTTAAAATGGATCAGTAACAAACCAGGGCTTGCTGTGGTGTGTTCAAGGACTACTTTCAGTTCTAGTTCTGTTTTTGCATTCCATGTTGTATAAAAACCATGGCAGCTGGAAACCTTTCCAGGTAAGGTAAGCATCTATAATAGTTTCTATGATAGCCGTGGCTCAACCTAAGCCAGCTTATATTTTGTTATAGGCATGGTTATTATTTGTTCAACTGTATGTCTAATTTGTATATTTAGACACTTGCATTTGATGCTATTTCTTTATCATATATACAGAGGATGGGTAAGATGCTGGGTCCCATATCGCGATTTAAAGATGTTATTGTGGGTGGCCACCGACGGGGTGCCTCTGTTAGTGGCAGAACCTCAACAGATCGTTAAGATGATGACGAAAAGAGAGAGAGAGATGTTAGGAATTGTGAAATTCTAGTGTGCTTTTGGGTGGTGTAAATGATCTATTTCTCTTATGACTTAGATATAAAGCTACATGTTAATACTTGCATGTTATTATGCCACTATTCTTTTGGTTGTGGGTTCCTTGGTGAAGATTTAAGAAGTCACTCTCTTAGTAAATCTCCTATTAGCATTCTCAAAATCATTGTTATATCTTTTTTGCTTAGATTGAAGCCATCTTCTCAAGCCTTCGGCTTCTTTTACCAGGTTAAATATGTTTCGGGTTTTGTGCGGACTACTAATTTGTTAATTCCGTACATAGATTTATATAGATATGGTTGCATCTTCATTATTATGTCTTTGACAGAAGGAAATGTTAGTTTTAGGCCAAGTTGATTTTTTCATTCAAACACTTTCTGAAATCAGGTAATGAATGATATGCATTCTGTTGAACTTGAACTTGAACTTGGAACTTTCTGCTGCTCCGGCTGTGGTTGCTTTCTTCCGAGTGCCCCTCTCTTCTGTTAGTGTAACGCTCCTATTTTTTGGATGCGTTATTTGATAAATCGATCATAATATATTATAAACATATTTCCAAATATAGAGATAGAGTTTTAATTTCATCAAAATTAAATAATAATAGTCTCCAAAATTTATAAATAGATGTCTTCAAATTGTGTATTACAATAATAAAATTAAGGGAAAATTTTATCCACATTTTTTCTAGTTAGGTCTAAATTTAGTAACACTTTTTATTGATTTTGAAATTTCATTGCACTTTCTTCTGGTTTATACTTTCAAATTAAAAGTATCTCCAATAATTTTTAATTATGTCAGTATAAATAGTAACACTATGCCTTTAAATTTTTTGAAAATGTCAAAATTATCATTTTTTTTTATGTAAGTATACTAAAATATCTTCAACTCTTTTCCTATTATACATACCACACCTTTTGTCGTTTGTGAAGGTCCAAAATGATATGAGGTTGCTGAAAGATATAGGGGACTGAAGCCAGCTATTATTTTTCAGCTCGTTCTCTACAGTGATCGATCATTACTTAAGTTGGTAAAAAAAAATATATATAGTTTTTTTTTGCAAATTTGTAAATTTTTTTCATGCCAATTTTTTAAAATTTTTTTAATCCAAAACACTTGTAAAACTTTTAAGTCACTAAGTCTACTTTCTTATAAATTGTAGGGTTAGATGTGCATTTTTTGATTTCTTATTTTCTTATATTACCTAAGTTCCCCCAGTTGTCTGTTGCATGTAATTTTTTAAAAAATATACAACAGAGGGAACTTAGGTAATATAAGAAAATAAGAAACCGAAAAGTGCATCTCTTATCCAATAATTTATAATAAAATGGACTTAGTGACTTTAAATTAAATTTGAGTAAAAAAGTCTAAAATACTTTCTTCAATCCTTGACTCAAATTTATATCAAATTAAGGAAAACTCATTTTTTTACTCAAATCAAGAGAGATTCAAATTTTTAATGGTGAGATTTTACTATCTTTTAAAAATCCAATGATCATCTTTACTCTCTTTTAAATTTGGGTTTATTCTTATTTTAAATTTGGATATCTCCTTCTTTAAATTTGAGTTTGCTCATTGGATCCATTTGTATCAAATCAAACTTTTTATTCAAATGTTAATTTAAATTTGAATAAAAATTTGAGTCATAATTGAAGATGTTCTTGCTCTCGTTTGAGTGACTTATATGTATTTTTGTTTGTGAGCAACTATTTAATATAATTTACTGATATAATTTGTTAATTCACCGTGACATTTGAATTGATTGTAAACTCTATTAAACATTAAAATTTGATGTTGATTCAATAATTCCTATAAAATTACATTATTATATCAATAAATTATATTAATTTTTTAAATCTAAATAGCATTACTATTTTGTTTTTGCGCATTAATTACATGCAAGTAGGAAACTGTGGACAGCTGAGTGTAATTTGAGCAGCAAAAGTCAATTCATTGCCTGATTTCCTCCAAATGGTCCACGTTTCGCACAGCATAAAGAAGAAAAACAAGATCAATGATGGTTTAAAACTAGTCATCAATGGCCAAATCTGAGCTTTAGAACTAATAAATCTGAACTTAAAAAGATAAAGAAAGCGGCTCTCAGAACAGAAAATCCGAACGACTTACACACCTATATGTCAAAATATTTCATGGGTTGATTTGAAAAATCAAAGAACAATGGGAGTACGTAGTAGATGCAAATCAAGCCTCTCTTTGAATTAGCAGGGATTGCTTTCAGGTGAATCGAAGAGCTGAGGGTCGAGCTTGACCCTACAAACAGGACAAACCGGATTCTTAGAGAGCCATGTATCGGCGCATTGTAGATGATAGCCGTGGTTGCAACTGGGAATAAGTCTTGTTGGCTGGTCGCTCTCGATCTCGTCCAAACACACCGCACACTCCGTAAACATAACCAAATCTTTTCCGGTCATTTTGGGCAGTTTCTCAAGTTCAGACGTCGATAGGCCTTTTTCTTTTGCAGGATTCTCCGGCAACCGAAAATCCGAGATGTTGTAGTTTCTTGCAGCGTACCATAATATGCATATGTAGACGAGGAACACCAAGCCCATTCCGGCGCATGGTAGAAAAAGGGCAAGAAGCACAGACACAAGCATTTTGTTGGTGGTAATCTCGCATTGATCAACAGACAAACAGCCTACGGGGTCGGATGGGAACTGGAAGGAGTAATAGAGGATGGGGTGTAATGCACACCATGGCGCATGGTTAGGTTTCTGCGAAAGTTGGGGGAATATATATGGGGGGCGTTTGGTTGGATGGGATGTACTAGGGTCTGAGGGTACGTGAGCTAAAAAGGAGTTGGTGGGTGAGGTGGTGGTGGCTCTTGTAGGAGGAGACGTGTAATTATTTGGGGGTGGTAAACGGCTATATCGGGAAGGCAACAAAACAGTGTGTTTTTGGTTTTTGCAGCTTTGGGAAGATGACGCATTTTGTGAGAATGCCAAGAAAGGGTAGACTAGAGAAACGGCATTAATGCGTTACCTCAGGTCCTTCATTCCTTACGTAGCTGCAGCGTCAATGGCTAGTTGTTGTTCACCGCATAAATAGGGCAAGAGGTATTATTATTATTGTTTTAATAATTAAGAATATTCGGATAATTTTTTTTCTTGATTTGATCAAAAATAAATTACTTACGTTAAAATTAAAATATTTATGATCGACTGCCAAGAGAATGTCAAAGTTTAAATTTAAAATATATGTATTTATAATTCATTTCTAATACCACGCTGCTTGGGCTTTCCAGATCCGCTAGCGATCATAAAGCACTGCTGTGTGTACTAATATGGAAGCTCTGTGGGCTGTGTCCTGTGGGTGGCTTTGATGGGATTTAAAAGGGTTTTTGGAACATTCCTGGTCGGGTGTAAGCCCATTGACGGAACTACCTTATGGGCAACCACACACAAAGCTTTTAGGTTTTTTAAAATCCTATATCCATCCTAAAGTTATAAAAAAAATAAAAAAATTATATAGATTACGTAATTCAATTAATGTAATAAAAAATCCCAGTAGCCTTCGATAACAAATTGGAGATATTAATCACTTGAATTAGGTTTCTCCTTGAGACAAATGCTTGTATGAGTCTGTGACTAAAAGGAAAAATGAAAGAAAGTTATTTGGTTTACATGAATGACATATATTATAATAATTTATTGTCAATTAATATTATGACAGTATCACAAGAAAATAATATGTACGATTGTTGATCTCAAAAGTTGCATCACAGGTGTGGAAGATGACCTGACAATTGGTGGGGAGTTTCAACAAAAGAAGTTGAAAACCAAAAGAATTTCAGTAGTCGACCCTCTGATGAGTAAAGTCAGAATCAGAATGACAAGGAAATTGTATATAGCTGGAAAAAACGACTTACCTGGTTCTTGACTAATATAACTCTTTTATAGGTGGGCAAAAATGTGCCATTGGAGGGTTCTTGGCTACTTTTTGAATAAGACGGTATAGAAAGTGGAACGTCCCTTTGTGTTTTCTTATGAGGGCTTCGTAACTGGTTTGAGCTAGTTTACGGGCGGTTGGTTGGATATTGAGCTCGGTATGGGAGAATGAGCAGCTAGGTCGTTGTTGGAGTTCTCCCATTAAAAGGCAGAGCTCACGTGCCAAGCTCGAGCGCATGTGCCAGACTTGTGACTAATTTAGCCTCACCAACGATAATATTATTCGCATGCATTGCACTATGTAATGAATAAGGGAATTGATGATGCACAAAAAAATGTTTATGCATTAAGTATTAAATACAATAATAAATTATGAGAGTCAACACAAATAAAACACAATTTAAGTAGTTCGATCAAAATGACTTACTTCACTGTAAATGAAAATGATGGATGAGTGTTTTATTACTAAAGGGGTGCAGAGAGAGTGCTTAAATGTGAGTGAGATGTGAGAAATACACCTTTGTATAGGTGAAGTTTATAATTTATAGGTGTCCCTTAATAGATTGATGCACCTTTCTCGTATCAGGTAAAGTAATTTGGTGGAGGTGACACCTTTCTTGTAACAGGCTATTAGTAATAGTTTGGTAGCCAATTTCATGGAGGTGGTGATATGTGTATCCCAAAGAGATTTCATTGTATGTTAGTTGTGGACTAAGTCTCTTGCCATAATGTGGTTGACCTGACTCTCTCAAGATGACACGATTGATCTGCCTTAACTTCTTCTATTTTTTGGTAGACTTAACCTATATGTTTGAGATGAGTCTGGTTTGTGATTCTAAGTTGTTCCTAATCTAAGTTAGGCTCATCAGTAATGAATGACATATATTTTAAGTATATTTAGTTGTGCTCACTATGTTATTTTTTGTTCTACCATCAATATAGTCTCATACCTAAATAATTATGAATTTTTTAATATAATTTGGACACTTTATGAATACATCTACATAAATATTTTGACATGTCGAACTCAATTTTTTTAGTTACAAAGATTGTAAAAATTAAGTTGGATAATTGAACGAGTGATCAATGATTAATAGTTTGATTGATTATATAAAGATGGACTATATCATCTTTTATTTAGTTTGCCTCATTTGTTATGAAGATATATAATTAACTTTTTTTTTGTATACGTTATATTTATCGACGTTTGATCATTTTGTATTTTATGAATTTGTAAGTATCAAATAAAATAGATAAAATTTAAATATTTTATTTTATTGATCGACAAAAAATTAAAAATTTTAAAGTAA